>JAQQBG010000815.1:0-29215 GCA_032199755.1 Ambrosia artemisiifolia
ACGCGTCAATTTGGTGAGTAAGTACGCTACTCTGCAACTTCCAGACTCAGTTTTTATGGCCTAAAAACACGATTTGGCAAAAAAAATCGAAGTTTTGTTTTCGGAGGTGCGGACCCATTTTCACACCACTTTCCATTTTTAGCAGAAAACGAGCGATTTTTAAAGCGATTCACGCCTCAATTTGGTGAGTAATTACGCTACTTTGCAGCTTCCAGACTCAGTTTTTATGGCCCAAAAACACGATTTGGCAAAAAAAATCGAATTTTGGTTTTCGGAGGTGCGGGCCCATTTTCACACCACTTTCCATTTTTAGCAGAAAACGTGCGATTTTTAAATCGATTCACGCCTCAATTTGGTGAGTAATTACGCAACTATGCAGCTTCCAGACTCAGTTTTTATGGCCTAAGAACCCGTTTTGGGAAAAAAAATCGAATTTTGGTTTTCGGAGGTGCGGGCCCATTTTCATACCACTTTCCATTTTTAGCAGAAAACGAGCGATTTTTAAATCGATTCACGCGTCAATTTAGTGAGTAATTACGCTACTCTGCAGCTTCCAGACTCAGTTTTTATGGCCTAGGAACACGTTTTGGCAAAAAATCGAATTTTGGTTTTCGGAGGTGCGGGCCCATTTTCACACCACTTTCCATTTTTAGCAGAAAACGTGCGATTTTTAAATCGATTCACGCCTCAATTTGGTGAGTAATTACGCTACTCTTCAGCTTCCAGACTCAGTTTTTATGGCCTAGGAACACGTTTTGGCAAAAAATCGAATTTTGGTTTTCGGAGGTGCGGGCCCATTTTCACACCACTTTCCATTTTTAGCAGAAAACGTGCGACTTTTAAATCGATTCACGCCTCAATTTGGTGAGTAATTACGCTACTCCGCATCTTCCAGACTCAGTTTTTATGGCCTAAGAACACGTTTTGGCAAAAAAAATCGAATTCTGGTTTTCGGAGGTGCGGGGCCCATTTTCACACCACTTTCCATTTTTAGCAGAAAATGAGCGATTTTTAAATCGATTCACGCGTCAATTTGGTGAGTAAGTACGCTACTCTGCAACTTCCAGACTCAGTTTTTATGGCCTAAAAACACGATTTGGCAAAAAAAATCGAATTTTTGTTTTCGGAGGTGCGGGCCCATTTTCACACCCACTTTCCATTTTTAGCAGAAAACGAGCGATTTTTAAAGCGATTCACGCCTCAATTTGGTGAGTAATTACGCTACTTTGCAGCTTCCAGACTCAGTTTTTATGGCCCAAAAACACGATTTGGCAAAAAAAATCGAATTTTGGTTTTCGGAGGTGCGGGCCCATTTTCACACCACTTTCCATTTTTAGCAGAAAACGTGCGATTTTTAAATCGATTAACGCCTCAATTTGGTGAGTAATTACGCTACTCTTCAGCTTCCAGACTCAGTTTTTTATGGCCTAGGAACACGTTTTGGCAAAAAATCGAATTTTGGTTTTCGGAGGTGCGGGCCCATTTTCACACCACTTTCCATTTTTAGCAGAAAACGTGCGACTTTTAAATCGATTCACGCCTCAATTTGGTGAGTAATTACGCTACTCCGCATCTTCCAGACTCAGTTTTTATGGCCTAAGAACACGTTTTGGCAAAAAAAATCGAATTCTGGTTTTCGGAGGTGCGGGCCCATTTTCACACCACTTTCCATTTTTAGCAGAAAATGAGCGATTTTTAAATCGATTCACGCGTCAATTTGGTGAGTAAGTACGCTACTCTGCAACTTCCAGACTCAGTTTTTATGGCCTAAAAACACGATTTGGCAAAAAAAATCGAATTTTTGTTTTCGGAGGTGCGGGCCCATTTTCACACCACTTTCCATTTTTAGCAGAAAACGAGCGATTTTTAAAGCGATTCACGCCTCAATTTGGTGAGTAATTACGCTACTTTGCAGCTTCCAGACTCAGTTTTTATGGCCCAAAAACACGATTTGGCAAAAAAAATCGAATTTTGGTTTTCGGAGGTGCGGGCCCATTTTCACACCACTTTCCATTTTTAGCAGAAAACGTGCGATTTTTAAATCGATTCACGCCTCAATTTGGTGAGTAATTACGCAACTATGCAGCTTCCAGACTCAGTTTTTATGGCCTAAGAACCCGTTTTGGGAAAAAAAATCGAATTTTGGTTTTCGGAGGTGCGGGCCCATTTTCATACCACTTTCCATTTTTAGCAGAAAACGAGCGATTTTTAAATCGATTCACGCGTCAATTTAGTGAGTAATTACGCTACTCTGCAGCTTCCCAGACTCAGTTTTTAGGGCCTAAGAACACGTTTTGGCAAAAAAAAAATCAAATTTTGGTTTTCGGAGGTGCGGGCCCCTTTTCACACCACTTTCCATTTTTAGCAGAAAAAGAGCGATTTTTAAATCGATTCACGCCTCAATTTGGTGAGTAATTACGCTACTCTTCAGCTTCCAGACTCAGTTTTTATGGCCTAGGAACACGTTTTGGCAAAAAATCGCATTTTGGTTTTCGGAGGTGCGGGCCCATTTTCACACCACTTTCCATTTTTAGCAGAAAACGAGCGATTTTTAAATCGATTCACGCCTCAATTTGGTGAGTAATTACGCTTCTCTGCAGCTTCCAGACTCAGTTTTTATGGCCTAGGAACACGTTTTGGCAAAAAATCGAACATTTTGGTTTTCGGAGGTGGGGACCCATTTTCACACCACTTTCCATTTTTAGCAGAAAACGTGCGATTTTTAAATCGATTCACGCCTCAATTTGGTGAGTAATCACGCTACTCTGCAGCTTCCAAACTCAGTTTTTATGGCCTAAGAACACGTTTTGGCAAAAAAAAATCGAATTTTGGTTTTCGGAGGTGCGGGCCCATTTTCACACCACTTTCCATTTTTAGCAGAAAAAGAGCGATTTTTAAATCGATTCACGCCTCAATTTGGTGAGTAATTACGCTACTCTGCAGCTTCCAGACTCAGTTTTTATGGCCTAAGAACACGTTTTGGCAAAAAAAATCGAATTCTGGTTTTCGGAGGTGCGGGCCCCATTTTCACACCACTTTCCATTTTTAGCAGAAAATGAGCGATTTTTAAATCGATTCACGCGTCAATTTGGTGAGTAAGTACGCTACTCTGCAGCTTCCAGACTCAGTTTTTATGGCCTAAAAACACGATTTGGCAAAAAAAAATCGAATTTTTGTTTTCGGAGGTGCGGGCCCATTTTCACACCACTTTCCATTTTTAGCAGAAAACGAGCTATTTTTTAAATCGATTCACGCGTCAATTTGGTGAGTAAGTACGCTACTCTGCAGCTTCCAGACTCAGTTTTTATGGCCTAAAAACACGATTTGGCAAAAAAAATCGAATTTTGGTTTTCGGAGGTACTGGCCCATTTTCACACCACTTTCCATTTTTAGCAGAAAACGAGCGATTTTTAAATCGATTCACGCCTCAATTTGGTGAGTAATTACGCTTCTCTGCAGCTTCCAGACTCAGTTTTTATGGCCTAGGAACACGTTTTGGCAAAAAAATAGCATTTTGGTTTTCGGAGGTACGGGCCCATTTTCACACCACTTTCCATTTTTAGCAGAAAACGTCCGATTTTTAAATCGATTCACGCCTCAATTTGGTGAGTAATTACGCTACTCTGCAGCTTCCAAACTCAGTTTTTATGGCCTAAGAACACGTTTTGGCAAAAAAAATCGAATTTTGGTTTTCGGAGGTACGGGCCCATTTTCACACCACTTTCCATTTTTAGCAGAAAACGAGCGATTTTTAAATCGATTCACGCGTCAATTTGGTGAGTAAGTACGCTACTCTGCAGCTTCCAGACTCAGTTTTTATGGCCTAAAAACACGATTTGGCAAAAAAAAATCGAATTTTTGTTTTCGGAGCTGCGGGCCCATTTTCACACCACTTTCCATTTTTAGCAGAAAACGAGCGATTTTTAAATCGATTCACGCCTCAATTTGGTGAGTAATTACGCTACTCTGCAGCTTCCAGACTCAGTTTTTATGGCCTAAGAACAAAATTTGGCAAAAAAAAATCGAATTTTGGTTTTCGGAGGTGCGGGCCCATTTTCACACCACTTTCCATTTTTAGCAGAAAACGTGCGACTTTTAAATCGATTCACGCCTCAATTTTGTGAGTAATTACGCTACTCTGCAGCTTCCAGACTCAGTTTTTAGGGCCTAAGAACACGTTTTGGCAAAAAAAAAATCAAATTTTGGTTTTCGGAGGTGCGGGCCCATTTTCACACCACTTTCCATTTTTAGCAGAAAAAGAGCGATTTTTAAATCGATTCACGCCTCAATTTGGTGAGTAATTACGCTACTCTTCAGCTTCCAGACTCGGTTTTTATGGCCTAGGAACACGTTTTGGCAAAAAATCGCATTTTGGTTTTCGGAGGTGCGGGCCCATTTTCACACCACTTTCCATTTTTAGCAGAAAACGAGCGATTTTTAAATCGATTCACGCCTCAATTTGGTGAGTAATTACGCTTCTCTGCAGCTTCCAGACTCAGTTTTTATGGCCTAGGAACACGTTTTGGCAAAAAAAATAGCATTTTGGTTTTCGGAGGTGGGGACCCATTTTCACACCACTTTCCATTTTTAGCAGAAAACGTGCGATTTTTAAATCGATTCACGCGTCAATTTGGTGAGTAAGTACGCTACTCTGCAGCTTCCAGACTCAGTTTTTATGGCCTAAAAACACGATTTGGCAAAAAAAATCGAATTTTGGTTTTCGGAGGTACTGGCCCATTTTCACACCACTTTCCATTTTTAGCAGAAAAAGAGCGATTTTTAAATCGATTCACGCCTCAATTTGGTGAGTAATTACGCTACTCTTCAGCTTCCAGACTCAGTTTTTATGGCATAGGAACACGTTTTGGCAAAAAATCGCATTTTGGTTTTCGGAGGTGCGGGCCCATTTTCACACCACTTTCCATTTTTAGCAGAAAACATGCGATTTTTAAATCGATTCACGCCACAATTTGGTGAGTAATTAAGCTACTCTGCAGCTTCCAGACTCAGTTTTTATGGCCTAAGAACACGTTTTGGCAAAAAAATCGAATTCTGGTTTTCGGAGGTGCGGGCCCATTTTCACACCACTTTCCATTTTTAGCAGAAAACGAGCGATTTTTAAATCGATTCACGCCTCAATTTGGTGAGTAATTACGCTACTTTGCAGCTTCCAGACTCAGTTTTTATGGCCCAAAAACACGATTTGGCAAAAAAAATCGAATTTTGGTTTTCGGAGGTGCGGGCCCATTTTCACACCACTTTCCATTTTTAGCAGAAAACGTGCGATTTTTAAATCGATTCACGCCTCAATTTGGTGAGTAATTACGCAACTATGCAGCTTTCAGACTCAGTTTTTATGGCCTAAGAACCCGTTTTGGGAAAAAAAATCGAATTTTGGTTTTCGGAGGTGCGGGCCCATTTTCATACCACTTTCCATTTTTAGCAGAAAACGAGCGATTTTTAAATCGATTCACGCGTCAATTTAGTGAGTAATTACGCTACTCTGCAGCTTCCAGACTCAGTTTTTAGGGCCTAAGAACACGTTTTGGCAAAAAAAAATCAAATTTTGGTTTTCGGAGGTGCGGGCCCATTTTCACACCACTTTCCATTTTTAGCAGAAAAAGAGCGATTTTTAAATCGATTCACGCCTCAATTTGGTGAGTAATTACGCTACTCTTCAGCTTCCAGACTCAGTTTTTATGGCCTAGGAACACGTTTTGGCAAAAAATCGCATTTTGGTTTTCGGAGGTGCGGGCCCATTTTCACACCACTTTCCATTTTTAGCAGAAAACGAGCGATTTTTAAATCGATTCACGCCTCAATTTGGTGAGTAATTACGCTACTCTGCAGCTTCCAGACTCAGTTTTAATGGCCTAAGAACACGTTTTGGCAAAAAAAAATCGAATTCTGGTTTTCGGAGGTGCGGGCCCATTTTCACACCACTTTCCATTTTTAGCAGAAAATGAGCGATTTTTAAATCGATTCACGCGTCAATTTGGTGAGTAAGTACGCTACTCTGCAGCTTCCAGACTCAGTTTTTATGGCCTAAAAACACGATTTGGCAAAAAAAATCGAATTTTGGTTTTCGGAGGTACTGGCCCATTTTCACACCACTTTCCATTTTTAGCAGAAAAAGAGCGATTTTTAAATCGATTCACGCCTCAATTTGGTGAGTAATTACGCTACTCTTCAGCTTCCAGACTCAGTTTTTATGGCCTAGGAACACGTTTTGGCAAAAAATCGAATTTTGGTTTTCGGATGTGCGGGCCCATTTTCACACCACTTTCCATTTTTAGCAGAAAACGTGCGATTTTTAAATCGATTCACGCCTCAATTTGGTGAGTAATTACGCAACTATGCAGCTTCCAGACTCAGTTTTTATGGCCTAAGAACCCGTTTTGGGAAAAAAAATCGAATTTTGGTTTTCGGAGGTGCGGGCCCATTTTCATACCACTTTCCATTTTTAGCAGAAAACGAGCGATTTTTAAATCGATTCACGCGTCAATTTAGTGAGTAATTACGCTACTCTGCAGCTTCCAGACTCAGTTTTTAGGGCCTAAGAACACGTTTTGGCAAAAAAAAATCAAATTTTGGTTTTCGGAGGTGCGGGCCCATTTTCACACCACTTTCCATTTTTAGCAGAAAAAGAGCGATTTTTAAATCGATTCACGCCTCAATTTGGTGAGTAATTACGCTACTCTTCAGCTTCCAGACTCAGTTTTTATGGCCTAGGAACACGTTTTGGCAAAAAATCGCATTTTGGTTCTCGGAGGTGCGGGCCCATTTTCACACCACTTTCCATTTTTAGCAGAAAACGAGCGATTTTTAAATCGATTCACGCCTCAATTTGGTGAGTAATTACGCTACTCTGCAGCTTCCAGACTCAGTTTTAATGGCCTAAGAACACGTTTTGGCAAAAAAAATCGAATTCTGGTTTTCGGAGGTGCGGGCCCATTTTCACACCACTTTCCATTTTTAGCAGAAAATGAGCGATTTTTAAATCGATTCACCGCGTCAATTTGGTGAGTAAGTACGCTACTCTGCAGCTTCCAGACTCAGTTTTTATGGCCTAAAAACACGATTTGGCAAAAAAAATCGAATTTTGGTTTTCGGAGGTACGGGCCCATTTTCACACCACTTTACATTTTTAGCAGAAAATGAGCGATTTTTAAATCGATTCACGCGTCAATTTGGTGAGTAATTACGCTTCTCTGCAGCTTCCAGACTCAGTTTTTATGGCCTAGGAACACGTTTTGGCAAAAAAATAGCATTTTGGTTTTCGGAGGTACGGGCCCATTTTCACACCACTTTCCATTTTTAGCAGAAAACGTCCGATTTTTAAATCGATTCACGCCTCAATTTGGTGAGTAATTACGCTACTCTGCAGCTTCCAAACTCAGTTTTTATGGCCTAAGAACACGTTTTGGCAAAAAAAATCGAATTTTGGTTTTCGGAGGTACGGGCCCATTTTCACACCACTTTCCATTTTTAGCAGAAAACGAGCGATTTTTAAATCGATTCACGCGTCAATTTAGTGAGTAATTACGCTACTCTGCAGCTTCCAGACTCAGTTTTTAGGGCCTAAGAACACGTTTTGGCAAAAAAAAAAAATCAAATTTTGGTTTTCGGAGGTGCGGGCCCATTTTCACACCACTTTCCATTTTTAGCAGAAAAAGAGCGATTTTTAAATCGATTCACGCCTCAATTTGGTGAGTAATTACGCTACTCTTCAGCTTCCAGACTTAGTTTTTATGGCCTAGGAACACGTTTTGGCAAAAAATCGCATTTTGGTTTTCGGAGGTGCGGGCCCATTTTCACACCACTTTCCATTTTTAGCAGAAAACGAGCGATTTTTAAATCGACTCACGCCTCAATTTGGTGAGTAATTACGCTTCTCTGCAGCTTCCAGACTCAGTTTTTATGGCCTAGGAACACGTTTTGGCAAAAAAATAGCATTTTGGTTTTCGAAGGTGGGGACCCATTTTCACACCACTTTCCATTTTTAGCAGAAAACGTGCGATTTTTAAATCGATTCACGCGTCAATTTGGTGAGTAATCACGCTACTCTGCAGCTTCCAAACTCAGTTTTTATGGCCTAAGAACACGTTTTGGCAAAAAAAAATCGAATTTTGGTTTTCGGAGGTGCGGGCCCATTTTCACACCACTTTCCATTTTTAGCAGAAAAAGAGCGATTTTTAAATCGATTCACGCCTCAATTTGGTGAGTAATTACGCTACTCTTCAGCTTCCAGACTCAGTTTTTATGGCCTAGGAACACGTTTTGGCAAAAAATCGCATTTTGGTTTTCGGAGGTGCGGGCCCATTTTCACACCACTTTCCATTTTTAGCAGAAAACGAGCGATTTTTAAATCGACTCACGCCTCAATTTGGTGAGTAAGTACGCTACTCTGCAGCTTCCAGACTCAGTTTTTATGGCCTAAAAACACGATTTGGCAAAAAAAAATCGAATTTTTGTTTTCGGAGGTGCGGGCCCATTTTCACACCACTTTCCATTTTTAGCAGAAAACGTGCGATTTTTAAATCGATTCACGCCTCAATTTGGTGAGTAATTACGCTACTCTTCAGCTTCCAGACTCAGTTTTTAGGGCCTAAGAACACGTTTTGGCAAAAAAAAATCAAATTTTGGTTTTCGGAGGTGCGGGCCCATTTTCACACCACTTTCCATTTTTAGCAGAAAAAGAGCGATTTTTAAATCGATTCACGCCTCAATTTGGTGAGTAATTACGCTACTCTTCAGCTTCCAGACTCAGTTTTTATGGCCTAGGAACACGTTTTGGCAAAAAATCGCATTTTGGTTTTCGGAGGTGCGGGCCCATTTTCACACCACTTTCCATTTTTAGCAGAAAACGAGCGATTTTTAAATCGATTCACGCCTCAATTTGGTGAGTAATTACGCTACTCTGCAGCTTCCAGACTCAGTTTTAATGGCCTAAGAACACGTTTTGGCAAAAAAAATCGAATTCTGGTTTTCGGAGGTGCGGGCCCATTTTCACACCACTTTCCATTTTTAGCAGAAAATGAGCGATTTTTAAATCGATTCACGCGTCAATTTGGTGAGTAAGTACGCTACTCTGCAGCTTCCAGACTCAGTTTTTATGGCCTAAAAACACGATTTGGCAAAAAAAATCGAATTTTGGTTTTCGGAGGTACGGGCCCATTTTCACACCACTTTACATTTTTAGCAGAAAATGAGCGATTTTTAAATCGATTCACGCGTCAATTTGGTGAGTAATTACGCTTCTCTGCAGCTTCCAGACTCAGTTTTTATGGCCTAGGAACACGTTTTGGCAAAAAAATAGCATTTTGGTTTTCGGAGGTACGGGCCCATTTTCACACCACTTTCCATTTTTAGCAGAAAACGTCCGATTTTTAAATCGATTCACGCCTCAATTTGGTGAGTAATTACGCTACTCTGCAGCTTCCAAACTCAGTTTTTATGGCCTAAGAACACGTTTTGGCAAAAAAAATCGAATTTTGGTTTTCGGAGGTACGGGCCCATTTTCACACCACTTTCCATTTTTAGCAGAAAACGAGCGATTTTTAAATCGATTCACGCGTCAATTTAGTGAGTAATTACGCTACTCTGCAGCTTCCAGACTCAGTTTTTAGGGCCTAAGAACACGTTTTGGCAAAAAAAAAAATCAAATTTTGGTTTTCGGAGGTGCGGGCCCATTTTCACACCACTTTCCATTTTTAGCAGAAAAAGAGCGATTTTTAAATCGATTCACGCCTCAATTTGGTGAGTAATTACGCTACTCTTCAGCTTCCAGACTCAGTTTTTATGGCCTAGGAACACGTTTTGGCAAAAAATCGCATTTTGGTTTTCGGAGGTGCGGGCCCATTTTCACACCACTTTCCATTTTTAGCAGAAAACGAGCGATTTTTAAATCGACTCACGCCTCAATTTGGTGAGTAATTACGCTTCTCTGCAGCTTCCAGACTCAGTTTTTATGGCCTAGGAACACGTTTTGGCAAAAAAATAGCATTTTGGTTTTCGAAGGTGGGGACCCATTTTCACACCACTTTCCATTTTTAGCAGAAAACGTGCGATTTTTAAATCGATTCACGCGTCAATTTGGTGAGTAATCACGCTACTCTGCAGCTTCCAAACTCAGTTTTTATGGCCTAAGAACACGTTTTGGCAAAAAAAATCGAATTTTGGTTTTCGGAGGTGCGGGCCCATTTTCACACCACTTTCCATTTTTAGCAGAAAAAGAGCGATTTTTAAATCGATTCACGCCTCAATTTGGTGAGTAATTACGCTACTCTTCAGCTTCCAGACTCAGTTTTTATGGCCTAGGAACACGTTTTGGCAAAAAATCGCATTTTGGTTTTCGGAGGTGCGGGCCCATTTTCACACCACTTTCCATTTTTAGCAGAAAACGAGCGATTTTTAAATCGACTCACGCCTCAATTTGGTGAGTAAGTACGCTACTCTGCAGCTTCCAGACTCAGTTTTTATGGCCTAAAAACACGATTTGGCAAAAAAAAATCGAATTTTTGTTTTCGGAGGTGCGGGCCCATTTTCACACCACTTTCCATTTTTAGCAGAAAACGTGCGATTTTTAAATCGATTCACGCCTCAATTTGGTGAGTAATTACGCAACTATGCAGCTTCCAGACTCAGTTTTTATGGCCTAAGAACAAAATTTGGCAAAAAAAATCGAATTTTGGTTTTCGGAGGTGCGGGCCCATTTTCACACCACTTTCCATTTTTAGCAGAAAAAGAGCGATTTTTAAATCGATTCACGCCTCAATTTGGTGAGTAACTACGCTACTCTTCAGCTCCCAGACTCAGTTTTTATGGCCTAGGAACACGTTTTGGCAAAAAATCGCATTTTGGTTTTCGGAGGTGCGGGCCCATTTTCACACCACTTTCCATTTTTAGCAGAAAACGAGCGATTTTTAAATCGACTCACGCCTCAATTTGGTGAGTAATTACGCTTCTCTGCAGCTTCCAGACTCAGTTTTTATGGCCTAGGAACACGTTTTGGCAAAAAAAATAGCATTTTGGTTTTCGGAGGTGCGGGCCCATTTTCACACCACTTTCCATTTTTAGCAGAAAACGAGCGATTTTTAAATCGACTCACGCCTCAATTTGGTGAGTAATTACGCTTCTCTGCAGCTTCCAGACTCAGTTTTTATGGCCTAGGAACACGTTTTGGCAAAAAAATAGCATTTTGGTTTTCGAAGGTGGGGACCCATTTTCACACCACTTTCCATTTTTAGCAGAAAACGTGCGATTTTTAAATCGATTCACGCGTCAATTTGGTGAGTAATCACGCTACTCTGCAGCTTCCAAACTCAGTTTTTATGGCCTAAGAACACGTTTTGGCAAAAAAAATCGAATTTTGGTTTTCGGAGGTGCGGGCCCATTTTCACACCACTTTCCATTTTTAGCAGAAAAAGAGCGATTTTTAAATCGATTCACGCCTCAATTTGGTGAGTAATTACGCTACTCTTCAGCTTCCAGACTCAGTTTTTATGGCCTAGGAACACGTTTTGGCAAAAAATCGCATTTTGGTTTTCGGAGGTGCGGGCCCATTTTCACACCACTTTCCATTTTTAGCAGAAAACGAGCGATTTTTAAATCGACTCACGCCTCAATTTGGTGAGTAAGTACGCTACTCTGCAGCTTCCAGACTCAGTTTTTATGGCCTAAAAACACGATTTGGCAAAAAAAAATCGAATTTTTGTTTTCGGAGGTGCGGGCCCATTTTCACACCACTTTCCATTTTTAGCAGAAAACGTGCGATTTTTAAATCGATTCACGCCTCAATTTGGTGAGTAATTACGCAACTATGCAGCTTCCAGACTCAGTTTTTATGGCCTAAGAACAAAATTTGGCAAAAAAAATCGAATTTTGGTTTTCGGAGGTGCGGGCCCATTTTCACACCACTTTCCATTTTTAGCAGAAAAAGAGCGATTTTTAAATCGATTCACGCCTCAATTTGGTGAGTAACTACGCTACTCTTCAGCTCCCAGACTCAGTTTTTATGGCCTAGGAACACGTTTTGGCAAAAAATCGCATTTTGGTTTTCGGAGGTGCGGGCCCATTTTCACACCACTTTCCATTTTTAGCAGAAAACGAGCGATTTTTAAATCGACTCACGCCTCAATTTGGTGAGTAATTACGCTTCTCTGCAGCTTCCAGACTCAGTTTTTATGGCCTAGGAACACGTTTTGGCAAAAAAAATAGCATTTTGGTTTTCGAAGGTGGGGACCCATTTTCACACCACTTTCCATTTTTAGCAGAAAACGTGCGATTTTTAAATCGATTCACGCGTCAATTTGGTGAGTAATCACGCTACTCTGCAGCTTCCAAACTTAGTTTTTATGGCCTAAGAACACGTTTTGGCAAAAAAAATCGAATTTTGGTTTTCGGAGGTGCGGGCCCATTTTCACACCACTTTCCATTTTTAGCAAAAAGAGCGATTTTTAAATCGATTCACGCCTCAATTTGGTGAGTAATTACGCTACTCTTCAGCTTCCAGACTCAGTTTTTATGGCCTAGGAACACGTTTTGGCAAAAAATCGCATTTTGGTTTTCGGAGGTGCGGGCCCATTTTCACACCACTTTCCATTTTTAGCAGAAAACGAGCGATTTTTA
This sequence comes from Ambrosia artemisiifolia, assembly GCA_032199755.1. Lineage (NCBI taxonomy): Eukaryota > Viridiplantae > Streptophyta > Magnoliopsida > Asterales > Asteraceae > Ambrosia > Ambrosia artemisiifolia. Next base: position 12,631 of record JAQQBG010000815.1, read on the forward strand.
AATCGATTCACGCCTCAATTTGGTGAGTAATTACGCTTCTCTGCAGCTTCCAGACTCAGTTTTTATGGCCTAGGAACACGTTTTGGCAAAAAAAATAGCATTTTGGTTTTCGAAGGTGGGGACCCATTTTCACACCACTTTCCATTTTTAGCAGAAAATGTGCGATTTTTAAATCGATTCACGCGTCAATTTGGTGAGTAATCACGCTACTCTGCAGCTTCCAAACTCAGTTTTTATGGCCTAAGAACACGTTTTGGCAAAAAAAATCGAATTTTGGTTTTCGGAGGTGCGGGCCCATTTTCACACCACTTTCCATTTTTAGCAGAAAAAGAGCGATTTTTAAATCGATTCACGCCTCAATTTGGTGAGTAATTACGCTACTCTTCAGCTTCCAGACTCAGTTTTTATGGCCTAGGAACACGTTTTGGCAAAAAATCGCATTTTGGTTTTCGGAGGGTGCGGGGCCCATTTTCACACCACTTTCCATTTTTAGCAGAAAACGAGCGATTTTTAAATCGATTCACGCCTCAATTTGGTGAGTAATTACGCTACTCTGCAGCTTCCAAACTCAGTTTTAATGGCCTAAGAACACGTTTTGGCAAAAAAAATCGAGTTCTGGTTTTCGGAGGTGCGGGCCCATTTTCACACCACTTTCCATTTTTAGCAGAAAATGAGCGATTTTTAAATCGATTCACGCGTCAATTTGGTGAGTAAGTACGCTACTCTGCAGCTTCCAGACTCAGTTTTTATGGCCTAAGAACACGTTTTGGCAAAAAAAATCGAATTTTGGTTTTCGGAGGTGCGGGCCCATTTTCACACCACTTTCCAGTTTTAGCAGAAAACGAGCGATTTTTAAATCGATTCACGCCTTAATTTGGTGAGTAATTACGCTACTCTGCAGCTTCCAGACTCAGTTTTTATGGCCTAGGAACACGTTTTGGCAAAAAAATCGCATTTTGGTTTTCGCAGGTGCGGGCCCATTTTCACACCACTTTCCATTTTTAGCAGAAAACGTGCGATTTTTAAATCGATTCACGCGTCAATTTGGTGAGTAATCACGCTACTCTGCATCTTCCAGACTCAGTTTTTTTGGCCTAGGAACACGTTTTGGCAAAAGAATCGCATTTTGGTTTTCGGAATTGCGGGGCCCATTTTCACACCACTTTCCATTTTTACCAGAAAACGAGCGATTTTTAAATCGATTGACGCCTCAATTTGGTGAGTAATCACGCTACTCTGCAGCTTCCAGACTCAGTTTTTATGGCCTAGGAACACGTGTTTTCAAAAAAATAGCATTTTGGTTTTCGGAGCTGCGGACCCATTTTCACACCACTTTCCATTTTTAGCAGAAAACGTGCGATTTTTAAATCGATTCACGCGTCAATTTGGTGAGTAATTACGCTACTCTGCAGTTTCCAGACTTAGTTTTTATGGCCTAAGAACACGTTTTGGCAAAAAAAATCGAATTTTGGTTTTCGGAGGTGCGAGCCCATTTTCACACCACTTTCCAGTTTTAGCAGAAAACGAGCGATTTTTAAATCGATTCACGCCTTAATTTGGTTACTAATTACGCTACTCTGCAGCTTCCAGACTCAGTTTTTATGGCCTAGGAACACGTTTTGGCAAAAAAATCGCATTTTGGTTTTCGCAGGTGCGGGCCCATTTTCACACCACTTTCCATTTTTAGCAGAAAACGAGCGATTTTTAAATCGATTCACGCCTCAATTTGGTGAGTAATCACGCTACTCTGCAGCTTCGAGACTCAGTTTTTATGGCCTAGGAACATGTTTTGGCAAAAAAATAGCATTTTGGTTTTCGGAGGTGCGGACCCATTTTCACACCACTTTCCATTTTTAACAGAAAACGTGCGATTTTTAAATCGATTCACGCGTCAATTTGGTGAGTAATTACGCTACTCTGCAGCTTCCAAACTCAGTTTTTATGGCCTAAGAACACGTTTTGGCAAAAAAAATCGAATTTTGGTTTTCGGAGGTGCGAGCCCATTTTCACACCACTTTCCAGTTTTAGCAGAAAACGAGCGATTTTTAAATCGATTCACGCCTTAATTTGGTTACTAATTACGCTACTCTGCAGCTTCCAGACTCAGTTTTTATGGCCTAGGAACACGTTTTGGCAAAAAAATCGCATTTTGGTTTTCGCAGGTGCGGGCCCATTTTCCCACCACTTTCCATTTTTAGCAGAAAACGAGCGATTTTTAAATCGATTCACGCCTCAATTTGGTGATTAATTACGCTTCTCTGCAGCTTCCAGACTCAGTTTTTATGGCCTAGGAACACGTTTTGGCAAAAAAAATAGCATTTTGGTTTTCGAAGGTGGGGACCCATTTTCACACCACTTTCCATTTTTAGCAGAAAATGTGCGATTTTTAAATCGATTCACGCGTCAATTTGGTGAGTAATCACGCTACTCTGCAGCTTCCAAACTCAGTTTTTATGGCCTAAGAACACGTTTTGGCAAAAAAAATCGAATTTTGGTTTTCGGAGGTGCGGGCCCATTTTCACACCACTTTCCATTTTTAGCAGAAAAAGAGCGATTTTTAAATCGATTCACGCCTCAATTTGGTGAGTAATTACGCTACTCTTCAGCTTCCAGACTCAGTTTTTATGGCCTAGGAACACGTTTTGGCAAAAAATCGCATTTTGGTTTTCGGAGGTGCGGGCCCATTTTCACACCACTTTCCATTTTTAGCAGAAAACGAGCGATTTTTAAATCGATTCACGCCTCAATTTGGTGAGTAATTACGCTACTCTGCAGCTTCCAAACTCAGTTTTAATGGCCTAAGAACACGTTTTGGCAAAAAAAATCGAATTCTGGTTTTCGGAGGTGCGGGCCCATTTTCACACCACTTTCCATTTTTAGCAGAAAATGAGCGATTTTTAAATCGATTCACGCGTCAATTTGGTGAGTAAGTACGCTACTCTGCAGCTTCCAGACTCAGTTTTTATGGCCTAAGAACACGTTTTGGCAAAAAAAATCGAATTTTGGTTTTCGGAGGTGCGGGCCCATTTTCACACCACTTTCCAGTTTTAGCAGAAAACGAGCGATTTTTAAATCGATTCACGCCTTAATTTGGTGAGTAATTACGCTACTCTGCAGCTTCCAGACTCAGTTTTTATGGCCTAGGAACACGTTTTGGCAAAAAAATCGCATTTTGGTTTTCGCAGGTGCGGGCCCATTTTCACACCACTTTCCATTTTTAGCAGAAAACGTGCGATTTTTAAATCGATTCACGCGTCAATTTGGTGAGTAATCACGCTACTCTGCATCTTCCAGACTCAGTTTTTTTTGGCCTAGGAACACGTTTTGGCAAAAGAATCGCATTTTGGTTTTCGGAATTGCGGGCCCATTTTCACACCACTTTCCATTTTTACCAGAAAACGAGCGATTTTTAAATCGATTGACGCCTCAATTTGGTGAGTAATCACGCTACTCTGCAGCTTCCAGACTCAGTTTTTATGGCCTAGGAACACGTGTTTTCAAAAAAATAGCATTTTGGTTTTCGGAGCTGCGGACCCATTTTCACACCACTTTCCATTTTTAGCAGAAAATGAGCGATTTTTAAATCGATTCACGCGTCAATTTGGTGAGTAATTACGCTACTCTGCAGTTTCCAGACTTAGTTTTTATGGCCTAAGAACACGTTTTGGCAAAAAAAATCGAATTTTGGTTTTCGGAGGTGCGAGCCCATTTTCACACCACTTTCCAGTTTTAGCAGAAAACGAGCGATTTTTAAATCGATTCACGCCTTAATTTGGTTACTAATTACGCTACTCTGCAGCTTCCAGACTCAGTTTTTATGGCCTAGGAACACGTTTTGGCAAAAAAATCGCATTTTGGTTTTCGCAGGTGCGGGCCCATTTTCACACCACTTTCCATTTTTAGCAGAAAACGAGCGATTTTTAAATCGATTCACGCCTCAATTTGGTGAGTAATCACGCTACTCTGCAGCTTCGAGACTCAGTTTTTATGGCCTAGGAACATGTTTTGGCAAAAAAATAGCATTTTGGTTTTCGGAGGTGCGGACCCATTTTCACACCACTTTCCATTTTTAACAGAAAACGTGCGATTTTTAAATCGATTCACGCGTCAATTTGGTGAGTAATTACGCTACTCTGCAGCTTCCAGACTCAGTTTTTTATGGCCTAGGAACACATTTTGGCAAAAAAATCGAATTTTGGTTTTCGGAGGTGCGGGCCCATTTTCACACCACTTTCCAGTTTTAGCAGAAAACGAGCGATTTTTAAATCGATTCACGCCTCAATTTGGTGAGTAATTACGCTACTCTGCAGCTTCCAGACTCAGTTTTTATGGCCTAAAAACACGATTTGGCAAAAAAAATCGAATTTTGGTTTTCGGAGGTACGAGCCCATTTTCACACTACTTTCCATTTTTAGCAGAAAACGTGCGATTTTTAAGTCGATTCACGCCTCAATTTGGTGAGTAATTACGCTACTCTGCAGCTTCCAAACTCAGTTTTTATGGCCTAAGTACACGTTTTGGCAAAAAAAAATTGAATTTTGGTTTTCGGAGGTACGGGCCCATTTTCACACCACTTTCCATTTTTAGCAGAAAACGAGCGATTTTTAAATCGATTCACGCGTCAATTTGGTGAGTAAGTACGCTACTCTGCAGCTTCCAGACTCAGTTTTTATGGCCTAAAAACACGATTTGGCAAAAAAAATCGAATTTTGGTTTTCGGAGGTGCGGGCCCATTTTCACACCACATTCCATTTTTAGCAGAAAACGAGCGATTTTTAAATCGATTCACGCGTCAATTTGGTGAGTAAGTACGCTACTCTGCAGCTTCCAGACTCAGTTTTTATGGCCTAAAAACACGATTTGGCAAAAAAAATCAAATTTTGGTTTTCGGAGGTGCGGGCCCATTTTCACACCACTTTCCATTTTTAGCAGAAAACGTGCGATTTTTAAATCGATTCACGTGTCAATTTGGTGAGTAAGTACGCTACTCTGCAGCTTCCAGACTCAGTTTTTATGGCCTAAAAACACGATTTGGCAAAAAAAATCAAATTTTGGTTTTCGGAGGTGCGGGCCCATTTTCACACCACTTTCCATTTTTAGCAGAAAACGTGCGATTTTTAAATCGATTCACGCGTCAATTTGGTGAGTAAGTACGCTACTCTGCAGCTTCCAGACTCAGTTTTTATGGCCCAAAAACACGATTTGGCCAAAAAAATCGAATTTTGGTTTTCGGAGGTGCGGGCCCATTTTCACACCACTTTCCATTTTTAGCAGAAAACGTGCGATTTTTAAATCGATTCACGCCTCAATTTGGTGAGTAATTACGCAACTATGCAGCTTCCAGACTCAGTTTTTATGGCCTAAGAACACGTTTTGGCAAAAAAAATCAAATTTTGGTTTTCGGAGGTACGGGCCCATTTTCACACCACTTTCCATTTTTAGCAGAAAACATGCGATTTTTAAATCGATTCACGCCTCAATTTGGTGAGTAATTAAGCTACTCTGCAGCTCCAGACTCAGTTTTTATGGCCTAAGAACACGTTTTGGCAAAAAAAAATCGAATTCTGGTTTTCGGAGGTGCGGGCCCATTTTCACACCACTTTCCATTTTTAGCAGAAAATGAATGATTTTTAAATCGATTCACGCGTCAATTTGGTGAGTAAGTACGCTACTCTGCAGCTTCCAGACTCAGTTTTTATGGCCTAAAAACACGATTTGGCAAAAAAAATCGAATTTTTGTTTTTGGAGGTGCGGGCCCATTTTCACACCACTTTCCATTTTTAGCAGAAAACGAGCGATTTTTAAATCGATTCACGCCTCAATTTGGTGAGTAATTACGCAACTATGCAGCTTCCAGACTCAGTTTTTATGGCCTAAGAACCCGTTTTGGGAAAAAAATCGAATTTTGGTTTTCGGAGGGGCGGGCCCATTTTCATACCACTTTCCATTTTTAGCAGAAAACGAGCGATTTTTAAATCGATTCACGCGTCAATTTAGTGAGTAATTACGCTACTCTGCAGCTTCCAGACTCAGTTTTTAGGGCCTAAGAACACGTTTTGGCAAAAAAAAAATCAAATTTTGGTTTTCGGAGGTGCGGGCCCATTTTCACACCACTTTCCATTTTTAGCAGAAAAAGAGCGATTTTTAAATCGATTCACGCCTCAATTTGGTGAGTAATTACGCTACTCTTCAGCTTCCAGACTCAGTTTTTATGGCCTAGGAACACGTTTTGGCAAAAAAATAGCATTTTGGTTTTCGGAGGTGCGGGCCCATTTTCACACCACTTTCCATTTTTAGCAGAAAACGAGCGATTTTTAAATCGATTCACGACTCAATTTGGTGAGTAATTACGCTACTCTGCAGCTTCCAGACTCAGTTTTAATGGCCTAAGAACACGTTTTGGCAAAAAAAATCGAATTCTGGTTTTCGGAGGTGCGGGCCCATTTTCACACCACTTTCCATTTTTAGCAGAAAATGAGCGATTTTTAAATCGATTCACGCGTCAATTTGGTGAGTAAGTACGCTACTCTGCAGCTTCCAGACTCAGTTTTTATGGCCTAAGAACACGTTTTGGCAAAAAAAAACGAATTTTGGTTTTCGGAGGTGCGGGCCCATTTTCACACCACTTTCCAGTTTTAGCAGAAAACGAGCGATTTTTAAATCGATTCACGCCTTAATTTGGTGAGTAATTACGCTACTCTGCAGCTTCCAGACTCAGTTTTTATGGCCTAGGAACACGTTTTGGCAAAAAAATCGCATTTTGGTTTTCGCAGGTGCGGGCACATTTTCACACCACTTTCCATTTTTAGCAGAAAACGTGCGATTTTTAAATCGATTCACGCGTCAATTTGGTGAGTAATCACGCTACTCTGCATCTTCCAGACTCAGTTTTTTTTGGCCTAGGAACACGTTTTGGCAAAAGAATCGCATTTTGGTTTTCGTAATTGCGGGCCCATTTTCACACCACTTTCCATTTTTACCAGAAAACGAGCGATTTTAAATCGATTGACGCCTCAATATGGTGAGTAATCACGCTACTCTGCAGCTTCCAGACTCAGTTTTTATGGCCTAGGAACACGTGTTTTCAAAAAAATAGCATTTTGGTTTTCGGAGCTGCGGACCCATTTTCACACCACTTTCCATTTTTAGCAGAAAACGTGCGATTTTTAAATCGATTCACGCGTCAATTTGGTGAGTAATTACGCTACTCTGCAGTTTCCAGACTTAGTTTTTATGGCCTAAGAACACGTTTTGGCAAAAAAAATCGAATTTTGGTTTTCGGAGGTGCGGGCCCATTTTCACACCACTTTCCATTTTTAGCAGAAAACGAGCGATTTTTAAATCGATTCACGCCTCAATTTGGTGAGTAATTACGCTTCTCTGCAGCTTCCAGACTCAGTTTTTATGGCCTAAGAACACGTTTTGGCAAAAAAAAATCGAATTCTGGTTTTCGGAGGTTGCGGGCCCATTTTCACACCACTTTCCTTTTTTAGCAGAAAATGAACGATTTTTAAATCGATTCACGCGTCAATTTGGTGAGTAAGTACGCTACTCTGCAGCTTCCAGACTCAGTTTTTATGGCCTAAAAACACGATTTGGCAAAAAAAATCGAATTTTTGTTTTCGGAGGTGCGGGCCCATTTTCACACCACTTTCCATTTTTAGCAGAAAACGAGCGATTTTTAAATCGATTCACGCCTCAATTTGGTGAGTAATTACGCAACTATGCAGCTTCCAGACTCAGTTTTTATGGCCTAAGAACCCGTTTTGGGAAAAAAATCGAATTTTGGTTTTCGGAGGGGCGGGCCCATTTTCATACCACTTTCCATTTTTAGCAGAAAACGAGCGATTTTTAAATCGATTCACGCGTCAATTTAGTGAGTAATTACGCTACTCTGCAGCTTCCAGACTCAGTTTTTAGGGCCTAAGAACACGTTTTGGCAAAAAAAAATCAAATTTTGGTTTTCGGAGGTGCGGGCCCATTTTCACACCACTTTCCATTTTTAGCAGAAAAAGAGCGATTTTTAAATCGATTCACGCCTCAATTTGGTGAGTAATTACGCTACTCTTCAGCTTCCAGACTCAGTTTTTATGGCCTAGGAACACGTTTTGGCAAAAAAAATAGCATTTTGGTTTTCGGAGGTGCGGGCCCATTTTCACACCACTTTCCATTTTTAGCAGAAAACGAGCGATTTTTAAATCGATTCACGACTCAATTTGGTGAGTAATTACGCTACTCTGCAGCTTCCAGACTCAGTTTTAATGGCCTAAGAACACGTTTTGGCAAAAAAAATCGAATTCTGGTTTTCGGAGGTGCGGGCCCATTTTCACACCACTTTCCATTTTTAGCAGAAAATGAGCGATTTTTAAATCGATTCACGCGTCAATTTGGTGAGTAAGTACGCTACTCTGCAGCTTCCAGACTCAGTTTTTATGGCCTAAGAACACATTTTGGCAAAAAAAAACGAATTTTGGTTTTCGGAGGTGCGGGCCCATTTTCACACCACTTTCCAGTTTTAGCAGAAAACGAGCGATTTTTAAATCGATTCACGCCTTAATTTGGTGAGTAATTACGCTACTCTGCAGCTTCCAGACTCAGTTTTTATGGCCTAGGAACACGTTTTGGCAAAAAAATCGCATTTTGGTTTTCGCAGGTGCGGGCCCATTTTCACACCACTTTCCATTTTTAGCAGAAAACGTGCGATTTTTAAATCGATTCACGCGTCAATTTGGTGAGTAATCACGCTACTCTGCATCTTCCAGACTCAGTTTTTTTGGCCTAGGAACACGTTTTGGCAAAAGAATCGCATTTTGGTTTTCGTAATTGCGGGCCCATTTTCACACCACTTTCCATTTTTACCAGAAAACGAGCGATTTTTAAATCGATTGACGCCTCAATATGGTGAGTAATCACGCTACTCTGCAGCTTCCAGACTCAGTTTTTATGGCCTAGGAACACGTGTTTTCAAAAAAATAGCATTTTGGTTTTCGGAGCTGCGGACCCATTTTCACACCACTTTCCATTTTTAGCAGAAAACGTGCGATTTTTAAATCGATTCACGCGTCAATTTGGTGAGTAATTACGCTACTCTGCAGTTTCCAGACTTAGTTTTTATGGCCTAAGAACACGTTTTGGCAAAAAAAAATCAAATTTTGGTTTTCGGAGGTGCGGGCCCATTTTCACACCACTTTCCATTTTTAGCAGAAAACGAGCGATTTTTAAATCGATTCACGCCTCAATTTGGTGAGTAATTACGCTTCTCTGCAGCTTCCAGACTCAGTTTTTATGGCCTAGGAACACGTTTTGGCAAAAAAATAGCATTTTGGTTTTCGGAGGTGGGGACCCATTTTCACACCACTTTCCATTCTTAGCAGAAAACGTGCGATTTTTAAATCAATTCACGCGTCAATTTGGTGAGTAATCACGCTACTCTGCAGCTTCCAAACTCAGTTTTTATGGCCTAAGAACACGTTTTGGCAAAAAAATCGAATTTTGGTTTTCGGAGGTGCGGGCCCATTTTCACACCACTTTCCATTTTTAGCAGAAAAAGAGCGATTTTTAAATCGATTCACGCATCAATTTGGTGAGTAATTACGCTACTCTTCAGCTTCCAGACTCAGTTTTTATGGCCTAGGAACACGTTTTGGCAAAAAATCGCATTTTGGTTTTCGGAGGTGCGGGCCCATTTTCACACCACTTTCCATTTTTAGCAGAAAACGAGCGATTTTTAAATCGATTCACGACTCAATTTGGTGAGTAATTACGCTACTCTGCAGCTTCCAGACTCAGTTTTAATGGCCTAAGAACACGTTTTGGCAAAAAAAATCGAATTCTGGTTTTCGGAGGTGCGGGCCCATTTTCACACCACTTTCCATTTTTAGCAGAAAATGAGCGATTTTTAAATCGATTCACGCGTCAATTTGGTGAGTAAGTACGCTACTCTGCAGCTTCCAGACTCAGTTTTTATGGCCTAAGAACACGTTTTGGCAAAAAAAAACGAATTTTGGTTTTCGGAGGTGCGGGCCCATTTTCACACCACTTTCCAGTTTTAGCAGAAAACGAGCGATTTTTAAATCGATTCACGCCTTAATTTGGTGAGTAATTACGCTACTCTGCAGCTTCCAGACTCAGTTTTTATGGCCTAGGAACACGTTTTGGCAAAAAAATCGCATTTTGGTTTTCGCAGGTGCGGGCCCATTTTCACACCACTTTCCATTTTTAGCAGAAAACGTGCGATTTTTAAATCGATTCACGCGTCAATTTGGTGAGTAATCACGCTACTCTGCATCTTCCAGACTCAGTTTTTTTGGCCTAGGAACACGTTTTGGCAAAAGAATCGCATTTTGGTTTTCGTAATTGCGGGCCCATTTTCACACCACTTTCCATTTTTACCAGAAAACGAGCGATTTTTAAATCGATTGACGCCTCAATATGGTGAGTAATCACGCTACTCTGCAGCTTCCAGACTCAGTTTTTATGGCCTAGGAACACGTGTTTTCAAAAAAATAGCATTTTGGTTTTCGGAGCTGCGGACCCATTTTCACACCACTTTCCATTTTTAGCAGAAAACGTGCGATTTTTAAATCGATTCACGCGTCAATTTGGTGAGTAATTACGCTACTCTGCAGTTTCCAGACTTAGTTTTTATGGCCTAAGAACACGTTTTGGCAAAAAAAATCAAATTTTGGTTTTCGGAGGTGCGGGCCCATTTTCACACCACTTTCCATTTTTAGCAGAAAACGAGCGATTTTTAAATCGATTCACGCCTCAATTTGGTGAGTAATTACGCTTCTCTGCAGCTTCCAGACTCAGTTTTTATGGCCTAGGAACACGTTTTGGCAAAAAAATAGCATTTTGGTTTTCGGAGGTGGGGACCCATTTTCACACCACTTTCCATTTTTAGCAGAAAACGTGCGATTTTTAAATCAATTCACGCGTCAATTTGGTGAGTAATCACGCTACTCTGCAGCTTCCAAACTCAGTTTTTATGGCCTAAGAACACGTTTTGGCAAAAAAAATCGAATTTTGGTTTTCGGAGGTGCGGGCCCATTTTCACACCACTTTCCATTTTTAGCAGAAAAAGAGCGATTTTTAAATCGATTCACGCATCAATTTGGTGAGTAATTACGCTACTCTTCAGCTTCCAGACTCAGTTTTTATGGCCTAGGAACACGTTTTGGCAAAAAATCGCATTTTGGTTTTCGGAGGTGCGGGCCCATTTTCACACCACTTTCCATTTTTAGCAGAAAACGAGCGATTTTTAAATCGATTCACGACTCAATTTGGTGAGTAATTACGCTACTCTGCAGCTTCCAGACTCAGTTTTAATGGCCTAAGAACACGTTTTGGCAAAAAAAATCGAATTCTGGTTTTCGGAGGTGCGGGCCCATTTTCACACCACTTTCCATTTTTAGCAGAAAATGAGCGATTTTTAAATCGATTCACGCGTCAATTTGGTGAGTAAGTACGCTACTCTGCAGCTTCCAGACTCAGTTTTTATGGCCTAAGAACACGTTTTGGCAAAAAAAAACGAATTTTGGTTTTCGGAGGTGCGGGCCCATTTTCACACCACTTTCCAGTTTTAGCAGAAAACGAGCGATTTTTAAATCGATTCACGCCTTAATTTGGTGAGTAATTACGCTACTCTGCAGCTTCCAGACTCAGTTTTTATGGCCTAGGAACACGTTTTGGCAAAAAAATCGCATTTTGGTTTTCGCAGGTGCGGGCCCATTTTCACACCACTTTCCATTTTTAGCAGAAAACGTGCGATTTTTAAATCGATTCACGCGTCAATTTGGTGAGTAATCACGCTACTCTGCATCTTCCAGACTCAGTTTTTTTGGCCTAGGAACACGTTTTGGCAAAAGAATCGCATTTTGGTTTTCGTAATTGCGGGCCCATTTTCACACCACTTTCCATTTTTACCAGAAAACGAGCGATTTTTAAATCGATTGACGCCTCAATATGGTGAGTAATCACGCTACTCTGCAGCTTCCAGACTCAGTTTTTATGGCCTAGGAACACGTGTTTTCAAAAAAATAGCATTTTGGTTTTCGGAGCTGCGGACCCATTTTCACACCACTTTCCATTTTTAGCAGAAAACGTGCGATTTTTAAATCGATTCACGCGTCAATTTGGTGAGTAATTACGCTACTCTGCAGTTTCCAGACTTAGTTTTTATGGCCTAAGAACACGTTTTGGCAAAAAAAATCAAATTTTGGTTTTCGGAGGTGCGGGCCCATTTTCACACCACTTTCCATTTTTAGCAGAAAACGAGCGATTTTTAAATCGATTCACGCCTCAATTTGGTGAGTAATTACGCTTCTCTGCAGCTTCCAGACTCAGTTTTTATGGCCTAGGAACACGTTTTGGCAAAAAAATAGCATTTTGGTTTTCGGAGGTGGGGACCCATTTTCACACCACTTTCCATTTTTAGCAGAAAACGTGCGATTTTTAAATCAATTCACGCGTCAATTTGGTGAGTAATCACGCTACTCTGCAGCTTCCAAACTCAGTTTTTATGGCCTAAGAACACGTTTTGGCAAAAAAAATCGAATTTTGGTTTTCGGAGGTGCGGGCCCATTTTCACACCACTTTCCATTTTTAGCAGAAAAAGAGCGATTTTTAAATCGATTCACGCATCAATTTGGTGAGTAATTACGCTACTCTTCAGCTTCCAGACTCAGTTTTTATGGCCTAGGAACACGTTTTGGCAAAAAATCGCATTTTGGTTTTCGGAGGTGCGGGCCCATTTTCACACCACTTTCCATTTTTAGCAGAAAACGAGCGATTTTTAAATCGATTCACGACTCAATTTGGTGAGTAATTACGCTACTCTGCAGCTTCCAGACTCAGTTTTAATGGCCTAAGAACACGTTTTGGCAAAAAAAATCGAATTCTGGTTTTCGGAGGTGCGGGCCCATTTTCACACCACTTTCCATTTTTAGCAGAAAATGAGCGATTTTTAAATCGATTCACGCGTCAATTTGGTGAGTAAGTACGCTACTCTGCAGCTTCCAGACTCAGTTTTTATGGCCTAAGAACACGTTTTGGCAAAAAAAAACGAATTTTGGTTTTCGGAGGTGCGGGCCCATTTTCACACCACTTTCCAGTTTTAGCAGAAAACGAGCGATTTTTAAATCGATTCACGCCTTAATTTGGTGAGTAATTACGCTACTCTGCAGCTTCCAGACTCAGTTTTTATGGCCTAGGAACACGTTTTGGCAAAAAAATCGCATTTTGGTTTTCGCAGGTGCGGGCCCATTTTCACACCACTTTCCATTTTTAGCAGAAAACGTGCGATTTTTAAATCGATTCACGCGTCAATTTGGTGAGTAATCACGCTACTCTGCATCTTCCAGACTCAGTTTTTTTGGCCTAGGAACACGTTTTGGCAAAAGAATCGCATTTTGGTTTTCGTAATTGCGGGCCCATTTTCACACCACTTTCCATTTTTACCAGAAAACGAGCGATTTTTAAATCGATTGACGCCTCAATATGGTGAGTAATCACGCTACTCTGCAGCTTCCAGACTCAGTTTTTATGGCCTAGGAACACGTGTTTTCAAAAAAATAGCATTTTGGTTTTCGGAGCTGCGGACCCATTTTCACACCACTTTCCATTTTTAGCAGAAAACGTGCGATTTTTAAATCGATTCACGCGTCAATTTGGTGAGTAATTACGCTACTCTGCAGTTTCCAGACTTAGTTTTTATGGCCTAAGAACACGTTTTGGCAAAAAAAATCGAATTTTGGTTTTCGGAGGTGCGGGCCCATTTTCACACCACTTTCTAGTTTTAGCAGAAAACGAGCGATTTTTAAATCGATTCACGCCTTAATTTGGTGAGTAATTACGCTACTCTGCAGCTTCCAGACTCAGTTTTTATGGCCTAGGAACACGTTTTGGCAAAAAAATCGCATTTTGGTTTTCGCAGGTGCGGGCCCATTTTCACACCACTTTCCATTTTTACCAGAAAACGAGCGATTTTTAAATCGATTCACGCCTCAATTTGGTGAGTAATCACGCTACTCTGCAGCTTCCAGACTCAGTTTTTATGGCCTAGGAACACGTGTTTTCAAAAAAATAGCATTTTGATTTTCGGAGGTGCGGGCCCATTTTCACACCACTTTCCATTTTTAGCAGAAAACGTGCGATTTTTATATCGATTCATGCGTCAATTTGGTAAGTAATTACGCTACTCTGCAGTTTCCAGACTTAGTTTTTATGGCCTAAGAACACGTTTTGGCAAAAAAAATCGTATTTTGGTTTTCGGAGGTGCGGACCCATTTTCACACCAATTTCCATTTTTAGCAGAAAACGAGCGATTTTTAAATCGATTTACGCCTCAATTTGGTGAGTAATCACGCTACTCTGCAGCTTCGAGACTCAGTTTTTATGGCCTAGGAACACGTTTTGGCAAAAAAATAGCATTTTGGTTTTCGGAGGTGCGGACCCATTTTCACACCACTTTCCATTTTTAACAGAAAACGTGCGATTTTTAAATCGATTCACGCGTCAATTTGGTGAGTAAGTACGCTACTCTGCAGCTTCCAGACTCAGTTTTTATGGCCTAAGAACACGTTTTGGCAAAAAAAAACGAATTTTGGTTTTCGGAGGTGCGGGCCCATTTTCACACCACTTTCCAGTTTTAGCAGAAAACGAGCGATTTTTAAATCGATTCACGCCTTAATTTGGTGAGTAATTACGCTACTCTGCAGCTTCCAGACTCAGTTTTTATGGCCTAGGAACACGTTTTGGCAAAAAAATCGCATTTTGGTTTTCGCAGGTGCCGGCCCATTTTCACACCACTTTCCATTTTTAGCAGAAAACGTGCGATTTTTAAATCGATTCACGCGTCAATTTGGTGAGTAATCACGCTACTCTGCATCTTCCAGACTCAGTTTTTTTGGCCTAGGAACACGTTTTGGCAAAAGAATCGCATTTTGGTTTTCGTAATTGCGGGCCCATTTTCACACCACTTTCCATTTTTACCAGAAAACGAGCGATTTTTAAATCGATTGACGCCTCAATATGGTGAGTAATCACGCTACTCTGCAGCTTCCAGACTCAGTTTTTATGGCCTAGGAACACGTGTTTTCAAAAAAATAGCATTTTGGTTTTCGGAGCTGCGGACCCATTTTCACACCACTTTCCATTTTTAGCAGAAAACGTGCGATTTTTAAATCGATTCACGCGTCAGTTTGGTGAGTAATTACGCTACTCTGCAGTTTCCAGACTTAGTTTTTATGGCCTAAGAACACGTTTTGGCAAAAAAAATCGAATTTTGGTTTTCGGAGGTGCGGGCCCATTTTCACACCACTTTCTAGTTTTAGCAGAAAACGAGCGATTTTTAAATCGATTCACGCCTTAATTTGGTGAGTAATTACGCTACTCTGCAGCTTCCAGACTCAGTTTTTATGGCCTAGGAACACGTTTTGGCAAAAAAATCGCATTTTGGTTTTCGCAGGTGCGGGCCCATTTTCACACCACTTTCCATTTTTACCAGAAAACGAGCGATTTTTAAATCGATTCACGCCTCAATTTGGTGAGTAATCACGCTACTCTGCAGCTTCCAGACTCAGTTTTTATGGCCTAGGAACACGTGTTTTCAAAAAAATAGCATTTTGATTTTCGGAGGTGCGGGCCCATTTTCACACCACTTTCCATTTTTAGCAGAAAACGTGCGATTTTTATATCGATTCATGCGTCAATTTGGTAAGTAATTACGCTACTCTGCAGTTTCCAGACTTAGTTTTTATGGCCTAAGAACACGTTTTGGCAAAAAAAATCGTATTTTGGTTTTCGGAGGTGCGGACCCATTTTCACACCAATTTCCATTTTTAGCAGAAAACGAGCGATTTTTAAATCGATTTACGCCTCAATTTGGTGAGTAATCACGCTACTCTGCAGCTTCGAGACTCAGTTTTTATGGCCTAGGAACACGTTTTGGCAAAAAAATAGCATTTTGGTTTTCGGAGGTGCGGACCCATTTTCACACCACTTTCCATTTTTAACAGAAAACGTGCGATTTTTAAATCGATTCACGCGTCAATTTGGTGAGTAAGTACGCTACTCTGCAGCTTCCAGACTCAGTTTTTATGGCCTAAGAACACGTTTTGGCAAAAAAAAAACGAATTTTGGTTTTCGGAGGTGCGGGCCCATTTTCACACCACTTTCCAGTTTTAGCAGAAAACGAGCGATTTTTAAATCGATTCACGCCTTAATTTGGTGAGTAATTACGCTACTCTGCAGCTTCCAGACTCAGTTTTTATGGCCTAGGAACACGTTTTGGCAAAAAAATCGCATTTTGGTTTTCGCAGGTGCCGGCCCATTTTCACACCACTTTCCATTTTTAGCAGAAAACGTGCGATTTTTAAATCGATTCACGCGTCAATTTGGTGAGTAATCACGCTACTCTGCATCTTCCAGACTCAGTTTTTTTGGCCTAGGAACACGTTTTGGCAAAAGAATCGCATTTTGGTTTTCGTAATTGCGGGCCCATTTTCACACCACTTTCCATTTTTACCAGAAAACGAGCGATTTTTAAATCGATTGACGCCTCAATATGGTGAGTAATCACGCTACC
>JAQQBG010000816.1:0-29201 GCA_032199755.1 Ambrosia artemisiifolia
AGCGATTTTAAATCGAGTCACGCATCAATTTGGGGAGTAATTACGTTATTCTGCAGCTTCCAGACTCAGTTTTTATGGCCTACGGAAACACGTTTTGCCAAAAAAATCACAGTTTGGTTTGCGGCAGTACGGACCCATTTTCACACCACTTTCTATTTTTAGCAGAAAACGAGCGATTTTTAAATCGAGTCACGCATCAATTTGGTGAGTAATTACGCTATTCTGCAGCTTCCAGACTCAGTTTTTATGGCCTAGGAACACGTTTTGCCAAAAAAATCACAGTTTGGTTTGCGGCAGTGCGGACCCCATTTTCACACCACTTTCTATTTTTAGCAGAAAATGAGCGATTTTTAAATCGAGTCACGCATCAATTTGGGGAGTAATTACGCTATTCTGCAGCTTCCAGACTCAGTTTTTTATGGCCTAGGAACACGTTTTGCCAAAAAAAATCACAGTTTGGTTTGCGGCAGTACGGACCCCATTTTCACACCACTTTCTATTTTTAGCAGAAAACGAGCGATTTTTAAATCGAGTCACACATCAATTTGGTGAGTAATTACGCTATTCTGCAGCTTCCAGACTCAGTTTTTATGGCCTAGGAACACCTTTTGCCAAAAAAAATCACAGTTTGGTTTCCGGCAGTACGGACCCCATTTTCCTACCACTTTCTATTTTTAGCAGAAAATGAGCGATTTTTAAATCGAGTCACGCATCAATTTGGGGAGTAATTACGCTATTCTGCAGCTTCCAGTCTCAGTTTTTATGGCCTAGGAACACGTTTTGCCAAAAAAAATTACAGTTTGGTTTGCGGCAGTACGGACCCATTTTCATACCACTTTCTATTTTTAGCAGAAAATGAGCGATTTAAATCGAGACACGCATCAATTTGGGGAGTAATTACGCTATTCCGCAGCTTCCAGACTCAGTTTTTATGGCCTAGGAACACGTTTTGCCAAAAAAAATCACAGTTTGGTTTCCGGCAGTACGGACCCATTTTCACACACCACTTTCTATTTTTCGCAGAAAACGAGCGATTTTTAAATCGATTGACGGGTCAATTTGGGGAGTAATTACGCTATTCTGCAGCTTCCAGACTCAGTTTTTATGGCCTAGGAACACGTTTTGCCAAAAAAATCACAGTTTGGTTTGCGGCAGTACAGACCCATTTTCACACCACTTTCTATTTTTAGCAGAAAACGAGCGATTTTTAAATCGAGTCACCCCATCAATTTGGTGAGTAATTACGCTATTCTGCAGCTTTCAAACTCAGTTTTTTGGCCTAGGAGCACGTTTTGCCAAAAAAAATCACAGTTAGGTTTCCGGCAGTACGGACCCATTTTCCACACCACTTTCTATTTTTAGCAGAAAACGAGCGATTTTTAAATCGAGTCACGCATCAATTTGGTGAGTAATTACGCTATTCTGCAGCTTCCAGACTCAGGTTCTATGGCCTAGGAACACGTTTTTGCCAAAAAAATCACAGTTTGGTTTGCGGCAGTACGGACCCATTTTCACACCACCTTTCTATTTTTAGCAGAAAACGAGCGATTTTTAAATCGAGTCACGCATCAATTTGGGTGAGTAATTACGCTATTCTGCAGCTTCCAGACTCAGTTTTTATGGCCTAGGAACACGTTTTGCCAAAAAAAATCACAGTTTGGTTTCCGGCAGTGCGGACCCATTTTCACACCACTTTCTATTTTTAGCAGAAAATGAGCGATTTTTAAATCGAGTCACGCATCAATTTGGGGAGTAATTACGCTATTCTGCAGCTTCCAGACTCAGTTTTTATGGCCTAGGAACACGTTTTGCCAAAAAAATCACAGTTTGGTTTGCGGCAGTACGGACCCCATTTTCACACCACTTTCTATTTTTAGCAGAAAACGAGCGATTTTTAAATCGAGTCACACATCAATTTGGTGAGTAATTACGCTATTCTGCAGCTTCCAGACTCAGTTTTTATGGCCTAGGAACACGTTTTGCCAAAAAAAATCACAGTTTGGTTTCCGGCAGTGCGGACCCCATTTTCACACCACTTTCTATTTTTAGCAGAAAATGAGCGATTTTTAAATCGAGTCACGCATCAATTTGGGGAGTAATTACGCTATTCTGCAGCTTCCAGACTCAGTTTTTATGGCCTAGGAACACGTTTTGCCAAAAAAAATCACAGTTTGGTTTCCGGCAGTACGGACCCCATTTTCCTACCACTTTCTATTTTTAGCAGAAAATGAGCGATTTTTAAATCGAGTCACGCATCAATTTGGGGAGTAATTACGCTATTCTGCAGCTTCCAGTCTCAGTTTTTATGGCCTAGGAACACGTTTTTGCCAAAAAAAAATTACAGTTTGGTTTGCGGCAGTACGGACCCATTTTCATACCACTTTCTATTTTTAGCAGAAAATGAGCGATTTAAATCGAGACACGCATCAATTTGGGGGAGTAATTACGCTATTCCGCAGCTTCCAGACTCAGTTTTTATGGCCTAGGAACACGTTTTGCCAAAAAAAAAATCACAGTTTTGGTTTCCGGCAGTACGGACCCCATTTTCACACCACTTTCTATTTTTCGCAGAAAACGAGCGATTTTTAAATCGATTGACGGGTCAATTTGGGGAGTAATTACGCTATTCTGCAGCTTCCAGACTCAGTTTTTATGGCCTAGGAACACGTTTTGCCAAAAAAATCACAGTTTGGTTTGCGGCAGTACAGACCCATTTTCACACCACTTTCTATTTTTAGCAGAAAACGAGCGATTTTTAAATCGAGTCACCCATCAATTTGGTGAGTAATTACGCTATTCTGCAGCTTTCAAACTCAGTTTTTTGGCCTAGGAGCACGTTTTGCCAAAAAAAAATCACAGTTAGGTTTCCGGCAGTACGGACTCCATTTTCACCACCACTTTCTATTTTTAGCAGAAAACGAGCGATTTTTAAATCGAGTCACGCATCAATTTGGTGAGTAATTACGCTATTCTGCAGCTTCCAGACTCAGGTTCTATGGCCTAGGAACACGTTTTGCCAAAAAAATCACAGTTTGGTTTGCGGCAGTACGGACCCATTTTTCACACCACTTTCTATTTTTAGCAGAAAACGAGCGATTTTTAAATCGAGTCACGCATCAATTTGGTGAGTAATTACGCTATTCTGCCAGCTTCCAGACTCAGTTTTTATGGCCTAGGAACACGTTTTGCCAAAAAAAAATCACAGTTTGGTTTCCGGCAGTGCGGACCCATTTTCACACCCACTTTCTATTTTTAGCAGAAAATGAGCGATTTTTTAAATCGAGTCACGCATCAATTTGGGGAGTAATTACGCTATTCTGCAGCTTCCAGACTCAGTTTTTATGGCCTAGGAACACGTTTTGCCAAAAAAATCACAGTTTGGTTTGCGGCAAGTACGGACCCATTTTCACACCACTTTCTATTTTTAGCAGAAAACGAGCGATTTTTAAATCGAGTCACACATCAATTTGGTGAGTAATTACGCTATTCTGCAGCTTCCAGACTCAGTTTTTATGGCCTAGGAACAACGTTTTGCCAAAAAAAATCACAGTTTGGTTTCCGGCAGTGCGGACCCATTTTCACACCACTTTCTATTTTTAGCAGAAAATGAGCGATTTTTAAATCGAGTCACGCATCAATTTGGGGAGTAATTACGCTATTCTGCAGCTTCCAGACTCAGTTTTTATGGCCTAGGAACACGTTTTGCCAAAAAAATCACAGTTTGGTTTGCGGCAGTACGGACCCATTTTCACACCACTTTCTATTTTTTAGCAGAAAACGAGCGATTTTAAATCGAGTCACACATCAATTTGGTGAGTAATTACGCTATTCTGCAGCTTCCAGACTCAGTTTTTATGGCCTAGGAACACGTTTTGCCAAAAAAAATCACAGTTTGGTTTCCGGCAGTGCGGACCCCATTTTCACACCCACTTTCTATTTTTAGCAGAAAAATGAGCGATTTTTAAATCGAGTCACGCATCAATTTGGGGAGTAATTACGCTATTCTGCAGCTTCCAGACTCAGTTTTTATGGCCTAGGAACACGTTTTGCCAAAAAAATCACAGTTTGGTTTGCGGCAGTACGGACCCATTTTCACACCACTTTCTATTTTTAGCAGAAAACGAGCGATTTTTAAATCGAGTCACACATCAATTTGGTGAGTAATTACGCTATTCTGCAGCTTCCAGACTCAGTTTTTATGGCCTAGGAACACCTTTTGCCAAAAAAAATCACAGTTTGGTTTCCGGCAGTACGGACCCCATTTTCCTACCACTTTCTATTTTTAGCAGAAAATGAGCGATTTTTAAATCGAGTCACGCATCAATTTGGGGAGTAATTACGCTATTCTGCAGCTTCCAGTCTCAGTTTTTATGGCCTAGGAACACGTTTTGCCAAAAAAAAATCACAGTTTGGTTTGCGGCAGTACGGACCCATTTTCATACCACTTTCTATTTTTAGCAGAAAATGAGCGATTTAAATCGAGACACGCATCAATTTGGGGAGTAATTACGCTATTCCCCGCAGCTTCCAGACTCAGTTTTTATGGCCTAGGAACACGTTTTGCCAAAAAAAATCACAGTTTGGTTTCCGGCAGTACGGACCCCATTTTCACACCACTTTCTATTTTTCGCAGAAAAACGGAGCGATTTTTAAATCGATTGACGGGTCAATTTGGGGAGTAATTACGCTATTCTGCAGCTTCCAGACTCAGTTTTTATGGCCTAGGAACACGTTTTGCCAAAAAATCACAGTTTGGTTTGCGGCAGTACGGACCCATTTTCACACCACTTTCTATTTTTAGCAGAAAAACGAGCGATTTTTAAATAGAGTCACCCATCAATTTGGTGAGTAATTACGCTATTCTGCAGCTTTCAAACTCAGTTTTTTGGCCTAGGAGCACGTTTTGCCAAAAAAAATCACAGTTAGGTTTCCGGCAGTACGGACCCCATTTTCACACCACTTTCTATTTTTAGCAGAAAACGAGCGATTTTTAAATCGAGTCACGCATCAATTTGGTGAGTAATTACGCTATTCTGCAGCTTCCAGACTCAGGTTCTATGGCCTAGGAACACACGTTTTGCCAAAAAAATCACAGTTTGGTTTGCGGCAGTACGGACCCATTTTCACACCACTTTCTATTTTTAGCAGAAAACGAGCGATTTTTTAAATCGAGTCACGCATCAATTTGGTGAGTAATTACGCTATTCTGCAGCTTCCAGACTCAGTTTTTTATGGCCTAGGAACACGTTTTGCCAAAAAAAATCACAGTTTGGTTTGCGGCAGTACGGACCCATTTTCACACCACTTTCTATTTTTAGCAGAAAACGAGCGATTTTTAAATCGAGTCACACATCAATTTGGTGAGTAATTACGCTATTCTGCAGCTTCCAGACTCTGTTTTTATGGCCTAGGAACACGTTTTGCCAAAAAAAATCACAGTTTGGTTTCCGGCAGTGCGGACCCCATTTTCACACCACTTTCTATTTTTAGCAGAAAATGAGCGATTTTTAAATCGAGTCACGCATCAATTTGGGGAGTAATTACGCTATTCTGCAGCTTCCAGACTCAGTTTTTATGGCCTAGGAAACACGTTTTGCCAAAAAAAATCACAGTTTGGTTTGCGGCAGTACGGACCCATTTTCACACCACTTTCTATTTTTAGCAGAAAACGAGCGATTTTTAAATCGAGTCACACATCAATTTGGTGAGTAATTACGCTATTCTGCAGCTTCCAGACTCAGTTTTTATGGCCTAGGAACACGTTTTGCCAAAAAAAATCACAGTTTGGTTTCCGGCAGTGCGGGACCCATTTTCACACCACTTTCTATTTTTAGCAGAAAAATGAGCGATTTTTAAATCGAGTCACGCATCAATTTGGGGAGTAATTACGCTATTCTGCAGCTTCCAGACTCAGTTTTTATGGCCTAGGAACACGTTTTGCCAAAAAAATCACAGTTTGGTTTGCGGCAGTACGGACCCATTTTCACACCACTTTCTATTTTTAGCAGAAAACGAGCGATTTTTAAATCGAGTCACACATCAATTTGGTGAGTAATTACGCTATTCTGCAGCTTCCAGACTCAGTTTTTTATGGCCTAGGAACACCTTTTGCCAAAAAAAATCACAGTTTGGTTTCCGGCAGTACGGACCCATTTTCCTACCACTTTCTATTTTTAGCAGAAAATGAGCGATTTTTAAATCGAGTCACGCATCAATTTGGGGAGTAATTACGCTATTCTGCAGCTTCCAGTCTCAGTTTTTATGGCCCTAGGAACACGTTTTTGCCAAAAAAAAATCACAGTTTGGTTTGCGGCAGTACGGACCCATTTTCATACCACTTTCTATTTTTAGCAGAAAATGAGCGATTTAAATCGAGACCACGCATCAATTTGGGGAGTAATTACGCTATTCCGCAGCTTCCAGACTCAGTTTTTATGGCCTAGGAACACGTTTTGCCAAAAAAAAATCACAGTTTGGTTTCCGGCAGTTACGGACCCATTTTCACACGCACTTTCTATTTTTCGCAGAAAACGAGCGATTTTTAAATCGATTGACGGGTCAATTTGGGGAGTAATTACGCTATTCTGCAGCTTCCAGACTCAGTTTTTATGGCCTAGGAACAACGTTTTGCCAAAAAATCACAGTTTGGTTTGCGGCAGTACGGACCCATTTTCACACCACTTTCTATTTTTAGCAGAAAACGAGCGATTTTTTAAATCGAGTCCACCCATCAATTTGGTGAGTAATTACGCTATTCTGCAGCTTTCAAACTCAGTTTTTACGCTATTCTGCAGCTTTCAAACTCAGTTTTTTGGCCTAGGAGCACGTTTTGCCAAAAAAAATCACAGTTAGGTTTCCGGCAGTACGGACCCATTTTCACACCACTTTCTATTTTTAGCAGAAAACGAGCGATTTTTAAATCGAGTCACGCATCAATTTGGTGAGTAATTACGCTATTCTGCAGCTTCCAGACTCAGGTTCTATGGCCTAGGAACACGTTTTGCCAAAAAATCACAGTTTGGTTTGCGGCAGTACGGACCCATTTTCACACCACTTTCTATTTTTAGCAGAAAACGAGCGATTTTTAAATCGAGTCACGCATCAATTTGGTGAGTAATTACGCTATTCTGCAGCTTCCAGACTCAGTTTTTATGGCCTAGGAACACGTTTTGCCAAAAAAAATCACAGTTTGGTTTCCGGCAGTGCGGACCCATTTTCACACCACTTTCTATTTTTAGCAGAAAATGAGCGATTTTTAAATCGAGTCACGCATCAATTTGGGGAGTAATTACGCTATTCTGCAGCTTCCAGACTCAGTTTTTATGGCCTAGGAACACGTTTTGCCAAAAAAATCACAGTTTGGTTTGCGGCAGTACGGACCCATTTTCACACCACTTTCTATTTTTAGCAGAAAACGAGCGATTTTTAAATCGAGTCACACATCAATTTGGTGAGTAATTACGCTATTCTGCAGCTTCCAGACTCAGTTTTTATGGCCTAGGAACACGTTTTGCCAAAAAAAATCACAGTTTGGTTTCCGGCAGTGCGGACCCATTTTTCACACCACTTTCTATTTTTAGCAGAAAATGAGCGATTTTTAAATCGAGTCACGCATCAATTTGGGGAGTAATTACGCTATTCTGCAGCTTCCAGACTCAGTTTTTATGGCCTAGGAACACGTTTTGCCAAAAAAATCACAGTTTGGTTTGCGGCAGTACGGACCCATTTTCACACCACTTTCTATTTTTAGCAGAAAACGAGCGATTTTTAAATCGAGTCACACATCAATTTGGTGAGTAATTACGCTATTCTGCAGCTTCCAGACTCAGTTTTTATGGCCTAGGAACACGTTTTGCCAAAAAAAATCACAGTTTGGTTTCCGGCAGTGCGGACCCATTTTCACACCACTTTCTATTTTTAGCAGAAAATGAGCGATTTTTAAATCGAGTCACGCATCAATTTGGGGAGTAATTACGCTATTCTGCAGCTTCCAGACTCAGTTTTTATGGCCTAGGAACACGTTTTGCCAAAAAAATCACAGTTTGGTTTGCGGCAGTACGGACCCATTTTCACACCACTTTCTATTTTTAGCAGAAAACGAGCGATTTTTAAATCGAGTCACACATCAATTTGGTGAGTAATTACGCTATTCTGCAGCTTCCAGACTCTGTTTTTATGGCCTAGGAACACGTTTTGCCAAAAAAAATCACAGTTTGGTTTCCGGCAGTGCGGACCCATTTTCACACCACTTTCTATTTTTAGCAGAAAATGAGCGATTTTTAAATCGAGTCACGCATCAATTTGGGGAGTAATTACGCTATTCTGCAGCTTCCAGACTCAGTTTTTATGGCCTAGGAACACGTTTTGCCAAAAAAATCACAGTTTGGTTTGCGGCAGTACGGACCCATTTTCACACCACTTTCTATTTTTAGCAGAAAACGAGCGATTTTTAAATCGAGTCACACATCAATTTGGTGAGTAATTACGCTATTCTGCAGCTTCCAGACTCAGTTTTTATGGCCTAGGAACACGTTTTGCCAAAAAAAATCACAGTTTGGTTTCCGGCAGTGCGGACCCATTTTCACACCACTTTCTATTTTTAGCAGAAAATGAGCGATTTTTAAATCGAGTCACGCATCAATTTGGGGAGTAATTACGCTATTCTGCAGCTTCCAGACTCAGTTTTTATGGCCTAGGAACACGTTTTGCCAAAAAAATCACAGTTTGGTTTGCGGCAGTACGGACCCATTTTCACACCACTTTCTATTTTTAGCAGAAAACGAGCGATTTTTAAATCGAGTCACACATCAATTTGGTGAGTAATTACGCTATTCTGCAGCTTCCAGACTCAGTTTTTTATGGCCTAGGAACACGTTTTGCCAAAAAAAATCACAGTTTGGTTTCCGGCAGTGCGGACCCATTTTCACACCACTTTCTATTTTTAGCAGAAAATGAGCGATTTTTAAATCGAGTCACGCATCAATTTGGGGAGTAATTACGCTATTCTGCAGCTTCCAGACTCAGTTTTTATGGCCTAGGAACACGTTTTGCCAAAAAAATCACAGTTTGGTTTGCGGCAGTACGGACCCATTTTCACACCACTTTCTATTTTTAGCAGAAAACGAGCGATTTTTAAATCGAGTCACACATCAATTTGGTGAGTAATTACGCTATTCTGCAGCTTCCAGACTCTGTTTTTATGGCCTAGGAACACGTTTTGCCAAAAAAAATCACAGTTTGGTTTCCCGGCAGTGCGGACCCATTTTCACACCACTTTCTATTTTTAGCAGAAAATGAGCGATTTTTAAATCGAGTCACGCATCAATTTGGGGAGTAATTACGCTATTCTGCAGCTTCCAGACTCAGTTTTTATGGCCTAGGAACACGTTTTGCCAAAAAAAATCACAGTTTGGTTTGCGGCAGTACGGACCCATTTTCACACCACTTTCTATTTTTAGCAGAAAACGAGCGATTTTTAAATCGAGTCACACATCAATTTGGTGAGTAATTACGCTATTCTGCAGCTTCCAGACTCAGTTTTTATGGCCTAGGAACACGTTTTGCCAAAAAAAATCACAGTTTGGTTTCCGGCAGTGCGGACCCATTTTCACACCACTTTCTATTTTTAGCAGAAAATGAGCGATTTTTAAATCGAGTCACGCATCAATTTGGGGAGTAATTACGCTATTCTGCAGCTTCCAGACTCAGTTTTTATGGCCTAGGAACACGTTTTGCCAAAAAAATCACAGTTTGGTTTGCGGCAGTACGGACCCATTTTCACACCACTTTCTATTTTTAGCAGAAAACGAGCGATTTTTAAATCGAGTCACACATCAATTTGGTGAGTAATTACGCTATTCTGCAGCTTCCAGACTCAGTTTTTATGGCCTAGGAACACGTTTTGCCAAAAAAAATCACAGTTTGGTTTCCCGGCAGTGCGGACCCATTTTCACACCACTTTCTATTTTTAGCAGAAAATGAGCGATTTTTAAATCGAGTCACGCATCAATTTGGGGAGTAATTACGCTATTCTGCAGCTTCCAGACTCAGTTTTTATGGCCTAGGAACACGTTTTGCCAAAAAAATCACAGTTTGGTTTGCGGCAGTACGGACCCATTTTCACAACCACTTTCTATTTTTAGCAGAAAACGAGCGATTTTTAAATCGAGTCACACATCAATTTGGTGAGTAATTACGCTATTCTGCAGCTTCCAGACTCAGTTTTTATGGCCTAGGAACACGTTTTGCCAAAAAAAATCACAGTTTGGTTTCCGGCAGTGCGGACCCATTTTCACACCCCCTTTCTATTTTTAGCAGAAAATGAGCGATTTTTAAATCGAGTCACGCATCAATTTGGGGAGTAATTACGCTATTCTGCAGCTTCCAGACTCAGTTTTTATGGCCTAGGAACACGTTTTGCCAAAAAAAATCACAGTTTGGTTTGCGGCAGTACGGACCCATTTTCACACCACTTTCTATTTTTAGCAGAAAACGAGCGATTTTTAAATCGAGTCACACATCAATTTGGTGAGTAATTACGCTATTCTGCAGCTTCCAGACTCAGTTTTTATGGCCTAGGAACACGTTTTGCCAAAAAAAATCACAGTTTGGTTTCCGGCAGTGCGGACCCATTTTCACACCACTTTCTATTTTTAGCAGAAAATGAGCGATTTTTAAATCGAGTCACGCATCAATTTGGGGAGTAATTACGCTATTCTGCAGCTTCCAGACTCAGTTTTTATGGCCTAGGAACACGTTTTGCCAAAAAAAATCACAGTTTGGTTTGCGGCAGTACGGACCCATTTTCACACCACTTTCTATTTTTAGCAGAAAACGAGCGATTTTTAAATCGAGTCACACATCAATTTGGTGAGTAATTACGCTATTCTGCAGCTTCCAGACTCAGTTTTTATGGCCTAGGAACACCTTTTGCCAAAAAAAATCACAGTTTGGTTTCCGGCAGTACGGACCCATTTTCCTACCACTTTCTATTTTTAGCAGAAAATGAGCGATTTTTAAATCGAGTCACGCATCAATTTGGGGAGTAATTACGCTATTCTGCAGCTTCCAGTCTCAGTTTTTATGGCCTAGGAACACGTTTTGCCAAAAAAAAATCACAGTTTGGTTTGCGGCAGTACGGACCCATTTTCACACCACTTTCTATTTTTAGCAGAAAATGAGCGATTTAAATCGAGACACGCATCAATTTGGGGAGTAATTACGCTATTCCGCAGCTTCCAGACTCAGTTTTTATGGCCTAGGAACACGTTTTGCCAAAAAAAATCACAGTTTGGTTTCCGGCAGTACGGACCCATTTTCACACCACTTTCTATTTTTCGCAGAAAACGAGCGATTTTTAAATCGATTGACGGGTCAATTTGGGGAGTAATTACGCTATTCTGCAGCTTCCAGACTCAGTTTTTATGGCCTAGGAACACGTTTTGCCAAAAAAATCACAGTTTGGTTTGCGGCAGTACGGACCCATTTTCACACCACTTTCTATTTTTAGCAGAAAACGAGCGATTTTTAAATCGAGTCACCCATCAATTTGGTGAGTAATTACGCTATTCTGCAGCTTTCAAACTCAGTTTTTTGGCCTAGGAGCACGTTTTGCCAAAAAAAATCACAGTTAGGTTTCCGGCAGTACGGACCCATTTTCACACCACTTTCTATTTTTAGCAGAAAACGAGCGATTTTTAAATCGAGTCACGCATCAATTTGGTGTGTAATTACTCTATTCTGCAGCTTCCAGACTCAGTTTCTATGGCCTAGGAACACGTTTTGCCAAAAAAATCACAGTTTGGTTTGCGGCAGTACGGACCCATTTTCACACCACTTTCTATTTTTAGCAGAAAACGAGCGATTTTTAAATCGAGTCACGCATCAATTTGGTGAGTAATTACGCTATTCTGCAGCTTCCAGACTCAGTTTTTATGGCCTAGGAACACGTTTTGCCAAAAAAAATCACAGTTTGGTTTCCGGCAGTGCGGACCCATTTTCACACCACTTTCTATTTTTAGCAGAAAATGAGCGATTTTTAAATCGAGTCACGCATCAATTTGGGGAGTAATTACGCTATTCTGCAACTTCCAGACTCAGTTTTTATGGCCTAGGAACACGTTTTGCCAAAAAAAATCACAGTTTGGTTTGCGGCAGTACGGACCCATTTTCACACCACTTTCTATTTTTAGCAGAAAACGAGCGATTTTTAAATCGAGTCACACATCAATTTGGTGAGTAATTACGCTATTCTGCAGCTTCCAGACTCAGTTTTTATGGCCTAGGAACACCTTTTGCCAAAAAAAATCACAGTTTGGTTTCCGGCAGTACGGACCCATTTTCCTACCACTTTCTATTTTTAGCAGAAAATGAGCGATTTTTAAATCGAGTCACGCATCAATTTGGGGAGTAATTACGCTATTCTGCAGCTTCCAGTCTCAGTTTTTATGGCCTAGGAACACGTTTTGCCAAAAAAAAATCACAGTTTGGTTTGCGGCAGTACGGACCCATTTTCACACCACTTTCTATTTTTAGCAGAAAATGAGCGATTTAAATCGAGACACGCATCAATTTGGGGAGTAATTACGCTATTCCGCAGCTTCCAGACTCAGTTTTTATGGCCTAGGAACACGTTTTGCCAAAAAAAATCACAGTTTGGTTTCCGGCAGTACGGACCCATTTTCACACCACTTTCTATTTTTCGCAGAAAACGAGCGATTTTTAAATCGATTGACGGGTCAATTTGGGGAGTAATTACGCTATTCTGCAGCTTCCAGACTCAGTTTTTATGGCCTAGGAACACGTTTTGCCAAAAAAATCACAGTTTGGTTTGCGGCAGTACGGACCCATTTTCACACCACTTTCTATTTTTAGCAGAAAACGAGCGATTTTTAAATCGAGTCACCCATCAATTTGGTGAGTAATTACGCTATTCTGCAGCTTTCAAACTCAGTTTTTTGGCCTAGGAGCACGTTTTGCCAAAAAAAATCACAGTTAGGTTTCCGGCAGTACGGACCCATTTTCACACCACTTTCTATTTTTAGCAGAAAACGAGCGATTTTTAAATCGAGTCACGCATCAATTTGGTGAGTAATTACGCTATTCTGCAGCTTCCAGACTCAGTTTCTATGGCCTAGGAACACGTTTTGCCAAAAAAATCACAGTTTGGTTTGCGGCAGTACGGACCCATTTTCACACCACTTTCTATTTTTAGCAGAAAACGAGCGATTTTTAAATCGAGTCACGCATCAATTTGGTGAGTAATTACGCTATTCTGCAGCTTCCAGACTCAGTTTTTATGGCCTAGGAACACGTTTTGCCAAAAAAAATCACAGTTTGGTTTCCGGCAGTGCGGACCCATTTTCACACCACTTTCTATTTTTAGCAGAAAATGAGCGATTTTTAAATCGAGTCACGCATCAATTTGGGGAGTAATTACGCTATTCTGCAGCTTCGAGACTCAGTTTTTATGGCCTAGGAACACGTTTTGCCAAAAAAATCACAGTTTGGTTTGCGGCAGTACGGACCCATTTTCACACCACTTTCTATTTTTAGCAGAAAATGAGCGATTTTTAAATCGAGTCACGCATCAATTTGGGGAGTAATTACGCTATTCTGCAGCTTCCAGTCTCAGTTTTTATGGCCTAGGAACACGTTTTGCCAAAAAAAAATCACAGTTTGGTTTGCGGCAGTACGGACCCATTTTCACACCACTTTCTATTTTTAGCAGAAAATGAGCGATTTAAATCGAGACACGCATCAATTTGGGGAGTAATTACGCTATTCCGCAGCTTCCAGACTCAGTTTTTATGGCCTAGGAACACGTTTTGCCA
This sequence comes from Ambrosia artemisiifolia, assembly GCA_032199755.1. Classification (NCBI taxonomy): domain Eukaryota; kingdom Viridiplantae; phylum Streptophyta; class Magnoliopsida; order Asterales; family Asteraceae; genus Ambrosia; species Ambrosia artemisiifolia. The sequence goes on from JAQQBG010000816.1 coordinate 13,833, forward strand.
AAAAAAATCACAGTTTGGTTTCCGGCAGTACGGACCCATTTTCACACCACTTTCTATTTTTCGCAGAAAACGAGCGATTTTTAAATCGATTGACGGGTCAATTTGGGGAGTAATTACGCTATTCTGCAGCTTCCAGACTCAGTTTTTATGGCCTAGGAACACGTTTTGCCAAAAAAATCACAGTTTGGTTTGCGGCAGTACGGACCCATTTTCACACCACTTTCTATTTTTAGCAGAAAACGAGCGATTTTTAAATCGAGTCACCCATCAATTTGGTGAGTAATTACGCTATTCTGCAGCTTTCAAACTCAGTTTTTTGGCCTAGGAGCACGTTTTGCCAAAAAAAAATCACAGTTAGGTTTCCGGCAGTACGGACCCATTTTCACACCACTTTCTATTTTTAGCAGAAAACGAGCGATTTTTAAATCGAGTCACGCATCAATTTGGTGAGTAATTACGCTATTCTGCAGCTTCCAGACTCAGTTTCTATGGCCTAGGAACACGTTTTGCCAAAAAAATCACAGTTTGGTTTGCGGCAGTACGGACCCATTTTCACACCACTTTCTATTTTTAGCAGAAAACGAGCGATTTTTAAATCGAGACACGCATCAATTTGGGGAGTAATTACGCTATTCTGCAGCTTTCAAACTCAGTTTTTTGGCCTAGGAGCACGTTTTGCCAAAAAAAATCACAGTTAGGTTTCCGGCAGTACGGACCCATTTTCACACCACTTTCTATTTTTAGCAGAAAACGAGCGATTTTTAAATCGAGTCACGCATCAATTTGGTGAGTAATTACGCTATTCTGCAGCTTCCAGACTCAGTTTTTATGGCCTAGGAACACGTTTTGCCAAAAAAAAATCACAGTTTGGTTTGCGGCAGTACGGACCCATTTTCACACCACTTTCTATTTTTAGCAGAAAATGAGCGATTTAAATCGAGACACGCATCAATTTGGGGAGTAATTACGCTATTCCGCAGCTTCCAGACTCAGTTTTTATGGCCTAGGAACACGTTTTGCCAAAAAAATCACAGTTTGGTTTGCGGCAGTACGGACCCATTTTCACACCACTTTCTATTTTTAGCAGAAAATGAGCGATTTTTAAATCGAGTCACGCATCAATTTGGGGAGTAATTACGCTATTCTGCAGCTTCCAGTCTCAGTTTTTATGGCCTAGGAACACGTTTTGCCAAAAAAAAATCACAGTTTGGTTTGCGGCAGTACGGACCCATTTTCACACCACTTTCTATTTTTAGCAGAAAACGAGCGATTTTTAAATCGAGTCACCCATCAATTTGGTGAGTAATTACGCTATTCTGCAGCTTTCAAACTCAGTTTTTTGGCCTAGGAGCACGTTTTGCCAAAAAAAATCACAGTTAGGTTTCCGGCAGTACGGACCCATTTTCACACCACTTTCTATTTTTAGCAGAAAACGAGCGATTTTTAAATCGAGTCACGCATCAATTTGGTGAGTAATTACGCTATTCTGCAGCTTCCAGACTCAGTTTCTATGGCCTAGGAACACGTTTTGCCAAAAAAATCACAGTTTGGTTTGCGGCAGTACGGACCCATTTTCACACCACTTTCTATTTTTAGCAGAAAACGAGCGATTTTTAAATCGAGACACGCATCAATTTGGGGAGTAATTACGCTATTCTGCAGCTTTCAAACTCAGTTTTTTGGCCTAGGAGCACGTTTTGCCAAAAAAAATCACAGTTAGGTTTCCGGCAGTACGGACCCATTTTCACACCACTTTCTATTTTTAGCAGAAAACGAGCGATTTTTAAATCGAGTCACGCATCAATTTGGTGAGTAATTACGCTATTCTGCAGCTTCCAGACTCAGTTTTTATGGCCTAGGAACACGTTTTGCCAAAAAAAAATCACAGTTTGGTTTGCGGCAGTACGGACCCATTTTCACACCACTTTCTATTTTTAGCAGAAAATGAGCGATTTAAATCGAGACACGCATCAATTTGGGGAGTAATTACGCTATTCTGCAGCTTCCAGACTCAGTTTTTATGGCCTAGGAACACGTTTTGCCAAAAAAATCACAGTTTGGTTTGCGGCAGTACGGACCCATTTTCACACCACTTTCTATTTTTAGCAGAAAATGAGCGATTTTTAAATCGAGTCACGCATCAATTTGGGGAGTAATTACGCTATTCTGCAGCTTCCAGTCTCAGTTTTTATGGCCTAGGAACACGTTTTGCCAAAAAAAAATCACAGTTTGGTTTGCGGCAGTACGGACCCATTTTCACACCACTTTCTATTTTTAGCAGAAAATGAGCGATTTAAATCGAGACACGCATCAATTTGGGGAGTAATTACGCTATTCCGCAGCTTCCAGACTCAGTTTTTATGGCCTAGGAACACGTTTTGCCAAAAAAAATCACAGTTTGGTTTCCGGCAGTACGGACCCATTTTCACACCACTTTCTATTTTTCGCAGAAAACGAGCGATTTTTAAATCGATTGACGGGTCAATTTGGGGAGTAATTACGCTATTCTGCAGCTTCCAGACTCAGTTTTTATGGCCTAGGAACACGTTTTGCCAAAAAAATCACAGTTTGGTTTGCGGCAGTACGGACCCATTTTCACACCACTTTCTATTTTTAGCAGAAAACGAGCGATTTTTAAATCGAGTCACCCATCAATTTGGTGAGTAATTACGCTATTCTGCAGCTTTCAAACTCAGTTTTTTGGCCTAGGAGCACGTTTTGCCAAAAAAAATCACAGTTAGGTTTCCGGCAGTACGGACCCATTTTCACACCACTTTCTATTTTTAGCAGAAAACGAGCGATTTTTAAATCGAGTCACGCATCAATTTGGTGAGTAATTACGCTATTCTGCAGCTTCCAGACTCAGTTTCTATGGCCTAGGAACACGTTTTGCCAAAAAAATCACAGTTTGGTTTGCGGCAGTACGGACCCATTTTCACACCACTTTCTATTTTTAGCAGAAAACGAGCGATTTTTAAATCGAGACACGCATCAATTTGGGGAGTAATTACGCTATTCTGCAGCTTTCAAACTCAGTTTTTTGGCCTAGGAGCACGTTTTGCCAAAAAAAATCACAGTTAGGTTTCCGGCAGTACGGACCCATTTTCACACCACTTTCTATTTTTAGCAGAAAACGAGCGATTTTTAAATCGAGTCACGCATCAATTTGGTGAGTAATTACGCTATTCTGCAGCTTCCAGACTCAGTTTTTATGGCCTAGGAACACGTTTTGCCAAAAAAAAATCACAGTTTGGTTTGCGGCAGTACGGACCCATTTTCACACCACTTTCTATTTTTAGCAGAAAATGAGCGATTTAAATCGAGACACGCATCAATTTGGGGAGTAATTACGCTATTCCGCAGCTTCCAGACTCAGTTTTTATGGCCTAGGAACACGTTTTGCCAAAAAAAATCACAGTTTGGTTTCCGGCAGTACGGACCCATTTTCACACCACTTTCTATTTTTCGCAGAAAACGAGCGATTTTTAAATCGATTGACGGGTCAATTTGGGGAGTAATTACGCTATTCTGCAGCTTCCAGACTCAGTTTTTATGGCCTAGGAACACGTTTTGCCAAAAAAATCACAGTTTGGTTTGCGGCAGTACGGACCCATTTTCACACCACTTTCTATTTTTAGCAGAAAACGAGCGATTTTTAAATCGAGTCACCCATCAATTTGGTGAGTAATTACGCTATTCTGCAGCTTTCAAACTCAGTTTTTTGGCCTAGGAGCACGTTTTGCCAAAAAAAATCACAGTTAGGTTTCCGGCAGTACGGACCCATTTTCACACCACTTTCTATTTTTAGCAGAAAACGAGCGATTTTTAAATCGAGTCACGCATCAATTTGGTGAGTAATTACGCTATTCTGCAGCTTCCAGACTCAGTTTCTATGGCCTAGGAACACGTTTTGCCAAAAAAATCACAGTTTGGTTTGCGGCAGTACGGACCCATTTTCACACCACTTTCTATTTTTAGCAGAAAACGAGCGATTTTTAAATCGAGTCACGCATCAATTTGGTGAGTAATTACGCTATTCTGCAGCTTCCAGACTCAGTTTTTATGGCCTAGGAACACGTTTTGCCAAAAAAAATCACAGTTTGGTTTCCGGCAGTGCGGACCCATTTTCACACCACTTTCTATTTTTAGCAGAAAATGAGCGATTTTTAAATCGAGTCACGCATCAATTTGGGGAGTAATTACGCTATTCTGCAGCTTCCAGACTCAGTTTTTATGGCCTAGGAACACGTTTTGCCAAAAAAATCACAGTTTGGTTTGCGGCAGTACGGACCCATTTTCACACCACTTTTTATTTTTAGCAGAAAACGAGCGATTTTTAAATCGAGTCACACATCAATTTGGTGAGTAATTACGCTATTCTGCAGCTTCCAGACTCAGTTTTTATGGCCTAGGAACACGTTTTGCCAAAAAAAATCACAGTTTGGTTTCCGGCAGTGCGGACCCATTTTCACACCACTTTCTATTTTTAGCAGAAAACGAGCGATTTTTAAATCGAGTCACGCATCAATTTGGGGAGTAATTACGCTATTCTGCAGCTTCCAGACTCAGTTTTTATGGCCTAGGAACACGTTTTGCCAAAAAAAATCACAGTTTGGTTTGCGGCAGTACGGACCCATTTTCACACCACTTTCTATTTTTAACAGAAAACGAGCGATTTTTAAATCGAGTCACACATCAATTTGGTGAGTAATTACGCTATTCTGCAGCTTCCAGACTCAGTTTTTATGGCCTAGGAACACCTTTTGCCAAAAAAAATCACAGTTTGGTTTCCGGCAGTACGGACCCATTTTCCTACCACTTTCTATTTTTAGCAGAAAATGAGCGATTTTTAAATCGAGTCACGCATCAATTTGGGGAGTAATTACGCTATTCTGCAGCTTCCAGACTCAGTTTTTATGGCCTAGGAACACGTTTTGCCAAAAAAAATCACAGTTTGGTTTGCGGCAGTACGGACCCATTTTCACACCACTTTCTATTTTTAGCAGAAAACGAGCGATTTTTAAATCGAGTCACGCATCAATTTGGTGAGTAATTACGCTATTCTGTAGCTTCCAGACTCAGTTTTTATGGCCTAGGAACACGTTTTGCCAAAAAAAATCACAGTTTGGTTTCCGGCAGTGCGGACCCATTTTCACACCACTTTCTATTTTTAGCAGAAAATGAGCGATTTTTAAATCGAGTCACGCATCAATTTGGGGAGTAATTACGCTATTCTGCAGCTTCCAGACTCAGTTTTTATGGCCTAGGAACACGTTTTGCCAAAAAAATCACAGTTTGGTTTGCGGCAGTACGGACCCATTTTCACACCACTTACTATTTTTAGCAGAAAACGAGCGATTTTTAAATCGAGTCACACATCAATTTGGTGAGTAATTACGCTATTCTGCAGCTTCCAGACTCAGTTTTTATGGCCTAGGAACACGTTTTGCCAAAAAAAATCACAGTTTGGTTTCCGGCAGTGCGGACCCATTTTCACACCACTTTCTATTTTTAGCAGAAAACGAGCGATTTTTAAATCGAGTCACGCATCAATTTGGGGAGTAATTACGCTATTCTGCAGCTTCCAGACTCAGTTTTTATGGCCTAGGAACACGTTTTGCCAAAAAAAATCACAGTTTGGTTTGCGGCAGTACGGACCCATTTTCACACCACTTTCTATTTTTAGCAGAAAACGAGCGATTTTTAAATCGAGTCACCCATCAATTTGGGGAGTAATTACGCTATTCTGCAGCTTCCAGTCTCAGTTTTTATGGCCTAGGAACACGTTTTGCCAAAAAAAAATCACAGTTTGGTTTGCGGCAGTACGGACCCATTTTCACACCACTTTCTATTTTTAGCAGAAAATGAGCGATTTAAATCGAGACACGCATCAATTTGGGGAGTAATTACGCTATTCCGCAGCTTCCAGACTCAGTTTTTATGGCCTAGGAACACGTTTTGCCAAAAAAAATCACAGTTTGGTTTCCGGCAGTACGGACCCATTTTCACACCACTTTCTATTTTTCGCAGAAAACGAGCGATTTTTAAATCGATTGACGGGTCAATTTGGGGAGTAATTACGCTATTCTGCAGCTTCCAGACTCAGTTTTTATGGCCTAGGAACACGTTTTGCCAAAAAAATCACAGTTTGGTTTGCGGCAGTACGGACCCATTTTCACACCACTTTCTATTTTTAGCAGAAAACGAGCGATTTTTAAATCGAGTCACCCATCAATTTGGTGAGTAATTACGCTATTCTGCAGCTTTCAAACTCAGTTTTTTGGCCTAGGAGCACGTTTTGCCAAAAAAAATCACAGTTAGGTTTCCGGCAGTACGGACCCATTTTCACACCACTTTCTATTTTTAGCAGAAAACGAGCGATTTTTAAATCGAGTCACGCATCAATTTGGTGAGTAATTACGCTATTCTGCAGCTTCCAGACTCAGTTTCTATGGCCTAGGAACACGTTTTGCCAAAAAAATCACAGTTTGGTTTGCGGCAGTACGGACCCATTTTCACACCACTTTCTATTTTTAGCAGAAAACGAGCGATTTTTAAATCGAGTCACGCATCAATTTGGTGAGTAATTACGCTATTCTGCAGCTTCCAGACTCAGTTTTTATGGCCTAGGAACACGTTTTGCCAAAAAAAATCACAGTTTGGTTTCCGGCAGTGCGGACCCATTTTCACACCACTTTCTATTTTTAGCAGAAAATGAGCGATTTTTAAATCGAGTCACGCATCAATTTGGGGAGTAATTACGCTATTCTGCAGCTTTCAAACTCAGTTTTTTGGCCTAGGAGCACGTTTTGCCAAAAAAAATCACAGTTAGGTTTCCGGCAGTACGGACCCATTTTCACACCACTTTCTATTTTTAGCAGAAAACGAGCGATTTTTAAATCGAGTCACGCATCAATTTGGTGAGTAATTACGCTATTCTGCAGCTTCCAGACTCAGTTTTTATGGCCTAGGAACACGTTTTGCCAAAAAAAAATCACAGTTTGGTTTGCGGCAGTACGGACCCATTTTCACACCACTTTCTATTTTTAGCAGAAAATGAGCGATTTAAATCGAGACACGCATCAATTTGGGGAGTAATTACGCTATTCCGCAGCTTCCAGACTCAGTTTTTATGGCCTAGGAACACGTTTTGCCAAAAAAAATCACAGTTTGGTTTCCGGCAGTACGGACCCATTTTCACACCACTTTCTATTTTTCGCAGAAAACGAGCGATTTTTAAATCGATTGACGGGTCAATTTGGGGAGTAATTACGCTATTCTGCAGCTTCCAGACTCAGTTTTTATGGCCTAGGAACACGTTTTGCCAAAAAAATCACAGTTTGGTTTGCGGCAGTACGGACCCATTTTCACACCACTTTCTATTTTTAGCAGAAAACGAGCGATTTTTAAATCGAGTCACCCATCAATTTGGTGAGTAATTACGCTATTCTGCAGCTTTCAAACTCAGTTTTTTGGCCTAGGAGCACGTTTTGCCAAAAAAAAATCACAGTTAGGTTTCCGGCAGTACGGAACCATTTTCACACCACTTTCTATTTTTAGCAGAAAACGAGCGATTTTTAAATCGAGTCACGCATCAATTTGGTGAGTAATTACGCTATTCTGCAGCTTCCAGACTCAGTTTCTATGGCCTTGGAACACGTTTTGCCAAAAAAATCACAGTTTGGTTTGCGGCAGTACGGACCCATTTTCACACCACTTTCTATTTTTAGCAGAAAACGAGCGATTTTTAAATCGAGTCACGCATCAATTTGGTGAGTAATTACGCTATTCTGCAGCTTCCAGACTCAGTTTTTATGGCCTAGGAACACGTTTTGCCAAAAAAAATCACAGTTTGGTTTCCGGCAGTGCGGACCCATTTTCACACCACTTTCTATTTTTAGCAGAAAACGAGCGATTTTTAAATCGAGTCACGCATCAATTTGGTGAGTAATTACGCTATTCTGCAGCTTCCAGACTCAGTTTCTATGGCCTAGGAACACGTTTTGCCAAAAAAATCACAGTTTGGTTTGCGGCAGTACGGACCCATTTTCACACCACTTTCTATTTTTAGCAGAAAATGAGCGATTTTTAAATCGAGTCACGCATCAATTTGGGGAGTAATTACGCTATTCTGCAGCTTCCAGACTCAGTTTTTATGGCCTAGGAACACGTTTTGCCAAAAAAATCACAGTTTGGTTTGCGGCAGTACGGACCCATTTTCACACCACTTTTTATTTTTAGCAGAAAACGAGCGATTTTTAAATCGAGTCACACATCAATTTGGTGAGTAATTACGCTATTCTGCAGCTTCCAGACTCAGTTTTTATGGCCTAGGAACACGTTTTGCCAAAAAAAATCACAGTTTGGTTTCCGGCAGTGCGGACCCATTTTCACACCACTTTCTATTTTTAGCAGAAAACGAGCGATTTTTAAATCGAGTCACGCATCAATTTGGTGAGTAATTACGCTATTCTGCAGCTTCCAGACTCAGTTTCTATGGCCTTGGAACACGTTTTGCCAAAAAAATCACAGTTTGGTTTGCGGCAGTACGGACCCATTTTCACACCACTTTCTATTTTTAGCAGAAAACGAGCGATTTTTAAATCGAGTCACGCATCAATTTGGTGAGTAATTACGCTATTCTGCAGCTTCCAGACTCAGTTTTTATGGCCTAGGAACACGTTTTGCCAAAAAAAATCACAGTTTGGTTTCCGGCAGTGCGGACCCATTTTCACACCACTTTCTATTTTTAGCAGAAAACGAGCGATTTTTAAATCGAGTCACGCATCAATTTGGTGAGTAATTACGCTATTCTGCAGCTTCCAGACTCAGTTTCTATGGCCTAGGAACACGTTTTGCCAAAAAAATCACAGTTTGGTTTGCGGCAGTACGGACCCATTTTCACACCACTTTCTATTTTTAGCAGAAAATGAGCGATTTTTAAATCGAGTCACGCATCAATTTGGGGAGTAATTACGCTATTCTGCAGCTTCCAGACTCAGTTTTTATGGCCTAGGAACACGTTTTGCCAAAAAAATCACAGTTTGGTTTGCGGCAGTACGGACCCATTTTCACACCACTTTTTATTTTTAGCAGAAAACGAGCGATTTTTAAATCGAGTCACACATCAATTTGGTGAGTAATTACGCTATTCTGCAGCTTCCAGACTCAGTTTTTATGGCCTAGGAACACGTTTTGCCAAAAAAAATCACAGTTTGGTTTCCGGCAGTGCGGACCCATTTTCACACCACTTTCTATTTTTAGCAGAAAACGAGCGATTTTTAAATCGAGTCACGCATCAATTTGGTGAGTAATTACGCTATTCTGCAGCTTCCAGACTCAGTTTCTATGGCCTTGGAACACGTTTTGCCAAAAAAAATCACAGTTTGGTTTGCGGCAGTACGGACCCATTTTCACACCACTTTCTATTTTTAGCAGAAAACGAGCGATTTTTAAATCGAGTCACGCATCAATTTGGTGAGTAATTACGCTATTCTGCAGCTTCCAGACTCAGTTTTTATGGCCTAGGAACACGTTTTGCCAAAAAAAATCACAGTTTGGTTTCCGGCAGTGCGGACCCATTTTCACACCACTTTCTATTTTTAGCAGAAAACGAGCGATTTTTAAATCGAGTCACGCATCAATTTGGTGAGTAATTACGCTATTCTGCAGCTTCCAGACTCAGTTTCTATGGCCTAGGAACACGTTTTGCCAAAAAAATCACAGTTTGGTTTGCGGCAGTACGGACCCATTTTCACACCACTTTCTATTTTTAGCAGAAAATGAGCGATTTTTAAATCGAGTCACGCATCAATTTGGGGAGTAATTACGCTATTCTGCAGCTTCCAGACTCAGTTTTTATGGCCTAGGAACACGTTTTGCCAAAAAAATCACAGTTTGGTTTGCGGCAGTACGGACCCATTTTCACACCACTTTTTATTTTTAGCAGAAAACGAGCGATTTTTAAATCGAGTCACACATCAATTTGGTGAGTAATTACGCTATTCTGCAGCTTCCAGACTCAGTTTTTATGGCCTAGGAACACGTTTTGCCAAAAAAAATCACAGTTTGGTTTCCGGCAGTGCGGACCCATTTTCACACCACTTTCTATTTTTAGCAGAAAACGAGCGATTTTTAAATCGAGTCACGCATCAATTTGGGGAGTAATTACGCTATTCTGCAGCTTCCAGACTCAGTTTTTATGGCCTAGGAACACGTTTTGCCAAAAAAAATCACAGTTTGGTTTGCGGCAGTACGGACCCATTTTCACACCACTTTCTATTTTTAACAGAAAACGAGCGATTTTTAAATCGAGTCACACATCAATTTGGTGAGTAATTACGCTATTCTGCAGCTTCCAGACTCAGTTTTTATGGCCTAGGAACACCTTTTGCCAAAAAAAATCACAGTTTGGTTTCCGGCAGTACGGACCCATTTTCCTACCACTTTCTATTTTTAGCAGAAAATGAGCGATTTTTAAATCGAGTCACGCATCAATTTGGGGAGTAATTACGCTATTCTGCAGCTTCCAGACTCAGTTTTTATGGCCTAGGAACACGTTTTGCCAAAAAAAATCACAGTTTGGTTTGCGGCAGTACGGACCCATTTTCACACCACTTTCTATTTTTAGCAGAAAACGAGCGATTTTTAAATCGAGTCACGCATCAATTTGGTGAGTAATTACGCTATTCTGCAGCTTCCAGACTCAGTTTTTATGGCCTAGGAACACGTTTTGCCAAAAAAATCACAGTTTGGTTTCCGCAGTGCGGACCCTTTTTCACACCACTTTCTATTTTTAGCAGAAAATGAGCGATTTTTAAATCGAGTCACGCATCAATTTGGGGAGTAATTACGCTATTCTGCAGCTTCCAGACTCAGTTTTTATGGCCTAGGAACACGTTTTGCCAAAAAAAATCACAGTTTGGTTTGCGGCAGTACGGACCCATTTTCACACCACTTTCTAATTTTAGCAGAAAACGAGCGATTTTTAAATCGAGTCACCCATCAATTTGGTGAGTAATTACGCTATTCTGCAGCTTTCAAACTCAGTTTTTTGGCCTAGGAGCACGTTTTGCCAAAAAAAATCACAGTTAGGTTTCCGGCAGTACGGACCCATTTTCACACCACTTTCTATTTTTAGCAGAAAACGAGCGATTTTTAAATCGAGTCACGCATCAATTTGGTGAGTAATTACGCTATTCTGCAGCTTCCAGACTCAGTTTCTATGGCCTAGGAACACGTTTTGCCAAAAAAATCACAGTTTGGTTTGCGGCAGTACGGACCCATTTTCACACCACTTTCTATTTTTAGCAGAAAACGAGCGATTTTTAAATCGAGTCACGCATCAATTTGGTGAGTAATTACGCTATTCTGCAGCTTCCAGACTCAGTTTTTATGGCCTAGGAACACGTTTTGCCAAAAAAAATCACAGTTTGGTTTCCGGCAGTGCGGACCCATTTTCACACCACTTTCTATTTTTAGCAGAAAATGAGCGATTTTTAAATCGAGTCACGCATCAATTTGGGGAGTAATTACGCTATTCTGCAGCTTCCAGACTCAGTTTTTATGGCCTAGGAACACGTTTTGCCAAAAAAATCACAGTTTGGTTTGCGGCAGTACAGACCCATTTTCACACCACTTTCTATTTTTAGCAGAAAACGAGCGATTTTTAAATCGAGTCACACATCAATTTGGTGAGTAATTACGCTATTCTGCAGCTTCCAGACTCAGTTTTTATGGCCTAGGAACACGTTTTGCCAAAAAAAATCACAGTTTGGTTTGCGGCAGTACGGACCCATTTTCACACCACTTTCTATTTTTAGCAGAAAACGAGCGATTTTTAAATCGAGTCACGCATCAATTTGGGGAGTAATTACGCTATTCTGCAGCTTCCAGACTCAGTTTTTATGGCCTAGGAACACGTTTTGCCAAAAAAAATCCCAGTTTGGTTTCCGGCAGTACGGACCCATTTTCCTACCACTTTCTATTTTTAGCAGAAAATGAGCGATTTTTAAATCGAGTCACGCATCAATTTGGGGAGTAATTACGCTATTCTGCAACTTCCAGTCTCAGTTTTTATGGCCTAGGAACACGTTTTGCCAAAAAAAATCCCAGTTTGGTTTGCGGCAGTACGGACCCATTTTCACACCACTTTATATTTTTAGCAGAAAACGAGCGATTTTTAAATCGAGTCACACATCAATTTGGTGAGTAATTACGCTCTTCTGCAGCTTCCAGACTCAGTTTCTATGGCCTAGGAACACGTTTTGCCAAAAAAATCACAGTTTGGTTTGCGGCAGTACGGACCCATTTTCACACCACTTTCTATTTTTAGCAGAAAATGAGCGATTTTTAAATCGAGTCACCCATCAATTTGGTGAGTAATTACGCTATTCTGCAGCTTCCAGACTCAGTTTTTATGGCCTAGGAACACGTTTTGCCAAAAAAAATCACAGTTTGGTTTCCGGCAGTGCGGACCCATTTTCACACCACTTTATATTTTTAGCAGAAAACGAGCGATTTTTAAATCGAGTCACGCATCAATTTGGGGAGTAATTACGCTATTCTGCAGCTTCCAAACTCAGTTTTTATGGCCTAGGAACACGTTTTGCCAAAAAAAAATCACAGTTTGGTTTGCGGCAGTACGGACCCATTTTCACACCACTTTCTATTTTTAGCAGAAAACGAGCGATTTTTAAATCGAGTCACACATCAATTTGGTGAGTAATTACGCTATTCTGCAGCTTCCAGACTCAGTTTTTATGGCCTAGGAACACCTTTTGCCAAAAAAAATCACAGTTTGGTTTCCGGCAGTACGGACCCATTTTCCTACCACTTTCTATTTTTAGCAGAAAATGAGCGATTTTTAAATCGAGTCACGCATCAATTTGGGGAGTAATTACGCTATTCTGCAGCTTCCAGTCTCAGTTTTTATGGCCTGGGAACACGTTTTGCCAAAAAAAAATCACAGTTTGGTTTGCGGCAGTACGGACCCATTTTCACACCACTTTCTATTTTTAGCAGATAATGAGCGATTTAAATCGAGACACGCATCAATTTGGGGAGTAATTACGCTATTCCGCAGCTTCCAGACTCAGTTTTTATGGCCTAGGAACACGTTTTGCCAAAAAAAATCATAGTTTGGTTTCCGGCAGTACGGACCCATTTTCACACCACTTTCTATTTTTAGCAGAAAACGAGCGATTTTTAAATCGAGTCACACATCAATTTGGGGAGTAATTACGCTATTCTGCAGCTTCCAGACTCAGTTTTTATGGCCTAGGAACACCGTTTTTGCCAAAAAAAATCACAGTTTGGTTTGCGGCAGTACGGACCCATTTTCACACCACTTTCTATTTTAGCAGAAAACGAGCGATTTTTAAATCGAGTCACCCATCAATTTGGTGAGTAATTACGCTATTCTGCAGCTTTCAAACTCAGTTTTTTGGCCTAGGAGCACGTTTTGCCAAAAAAAATCACAGTTAGGTTTCCGGCAGTACGGACCCATTTTCACACCACTTTCTATTTTTCGCAGAAAACGAGCGATTTTAAATCGATTGACGGGTCAATTTGGGGAGTAATTACGCTATTCTACAGCTTCCAGACTCAGTTTTTATGGCCTAGGAACACGTTTTGCCAAAAAAATCACAGTTTGGTTTGCGGCAGTACGGACCCATTTTCACACCACTTTCTATTTTTAGCAGAAAATGAGCGATTTAAATCGAGACACGCATCAATTTGGGGTGTAATTACGCTATTCCGCAGCTTCCAGACTCAGTTTTTATGGCCTAGGAACACGGTTTGCCAAAAAAAATCATAGTTTGGTTTCCGGCAGTACGGACCCATTTTCACACCACTTTCTATTTTTAGCAGAAAACGAGCGATTTTTAAATCGAGTCACGCATCAATTTGGGGAGTAATTACGCTATTCTGCAGCTTCCAGACTCAGTTTTTATGGCCTAGGAACACGTTTTGCCAAAAAAAATCACAGTTTGGTTTGCGGCAGTACGGACCCCATTTTCACACCACTTTCTATTTTTAGCAGAAAACGAGCGATTTTTAAATCGAGTCACCCATCAATTTGGTGAGTAATTACGCTATTCTGCAGCTTTCAAACTCAGTTTTTTTGGCCTAGGAGCACGTTTTGCCAAAAAAAATCACAGTTAGGTTTCCGGCAGTACGGACCCATTTTCACACCACTTTCTATTTTTCGCAGAAAACGAGCGATTTTTAAATCGATTGACGGGTCAATTTGGGGAGTAATTACGCTATTCCTACAGCTTCCAGACTCAGTTTTTATGGCCTAGGAACACGTTTTGCCAAAAAAATCACAGTTTGGTTTGCGGCAGTACGGACCCATTTTCACACCACTTTCTATTTTTAGCAGAAAACGAGCGATTTTTAAATCGAGTCACCCATCAATTTGGTGAGTAATTACGCTATTCTGCAGCTTTCAAACTCAGTTTTTTGGCCTAGGAGCACGTTTTGCCAAAAAAAAATCACAGTTAGGTTTCCGGCAGTACGGACCCATTTTCACACCACTTTCTATTTTTCGCAGAAAACGAGCGATTTTTAAATCGATTGACGGGTCAATTTGGGGAGTAATTACGCTATCCTGCAGCTTCCAGACTCAGTTTTTATGGCCTAGGAACACGTTTTGCCAAAAAAAATCACAGTTTGGTTTGTGGCAGTACGGACCCATTTTAACACCACTTTCTATTTTTAGCAGAAACGAGCGATTTTTAAATCGAGTCACCCATCAATTTGGTGAGTAATTACGCTATTCTGCAGCTTTCAAACTCAGTTTTTTGGCCTAGGAGCACGTTTTGCCAAAAAAATCACAGTTAGGTTTCCGGCAGTACGGACCCATTTTCACACCACTTTCTATTTTTAGCAGAAAACGAGCGATTTTTAAATCGAGTCACGCATCAATTTGGTGAGTAATTACGCTATTCTGCAGCTTCCAGACTCAGTTTCTATGGCCTAGGAACACGTTTTGCCAAAAAAAATCACAGTTTGGTTTGCGGCAGTACGGACCCATTTTCACACCACTTTCTATTTTTAGCAGAAAACGAGCGATTTTTAAATCGAGTCACGCATCAATTTGGTGAGTAATTACGCTATTCTGCAGCTTCCAGACTCAGTTTTTATGGCCTAGGAACACGTTTTGCCAAAAAAATCACAGTTTGGTTTGCGGCAGTACGGACCCATTTTCACACCACTTTCTATTTTTAGCAGAAAATGAGCGATTTTTAAATCGACTCACACATCAATTTGGTGAGTAATTACGCTATTCTGCAGCTTCCAGACTCAGTTTTTATGGCCTAGGAACACGTTTTGCCAAAAAAAATCACAGTTTGGTTTCCGGCA
>JAQQBG010000817.1:0-5000 GCA_032199755.1 Ambrosia artemisiifolia
AATAAAAAGGGGTCAACTTGTTCCAATTTCATCTCTATTGAATTAAATATCAGAATAGCGGATATAGTCATAATTCAATGGGTCAGGTCCACTTATTTTTCCTTTATTTCTTTTTAATCTTTACAGTGGATTTCATTGGCCTAATTGAAAATAGGAATATTTGGTGATTCAACAGATGACTTATCGTGATAACAGATGACTTATCATGATTCGTGATAATTAATATACTATAACTCATTAGATGATAATATTATACAGTCGGTTACTTTTTTATTCCTATTAAGAATATCGCTATTCTTCATATGAATATGAATACTACGACTGAAAAAAACCAAACAAAGCCCCTTGTCGGGTTTGAACCGAGGGCTTACGCGTTACCACGCGTTACCATGGGATTACTCTACCACTGAGTAAAAAAAGGGGGCTTGGTTCATTGAATTCCTGAATGGGTCGCTGTACTAGGTAAGTAAAATAGATCTTCTTATATAAGAAGCCCAGCTACACATATACAGAAGCGCTCGACAAAGGGTCCATTTATATATAATATTTGCATTGTAGCGGGTATAGTTTAGTGGTAAAAGTGTGATTCGTTCTATTAACCCCCATAATAGTTAAGGGGTCTTTCGGTTTTATTCATATTCGATAAAAACTTTATTTCATTTAAAGGATTAAATCCTTTACCTTTCAATGACACATTCAAGGAAAATCGAAATTTTTCGGGATTTTTATCCAAGGTCAATTAAAAACTGAAAACTTGGATTATTAAATTGCGAAACAAAATTTTAAAATTGGATCAATACGTCCAATTGAATTAGTATGAATAAAGAATCCATGGATGAAGATATACAAGTAGATTTCTAATTTCTAATCGTAACTAAATCCTTCAATTTTTTTTGATTTGTAGCGAATAAATTGAAGCAAAATAGCTATTCAATAATGTCTTTAGTTTACTAGAGACATCGACATATTATTTAGCTCGGTGGAAATCAAATCCTTTTCCTTAGGACCCCTCTCAAATAGAAATAGAGAACGAAGTAACTAGAAGATTTTTAGAATCGCCTTCTTCTAGAGGGATCATCTAAAAAGCAAGTCGTTTTGAATTGAATATTTCAAACAAAAAGCTGACATAGATGTTATGGATATCTTTTTTTTTTTTTAGATGGGTATCATTTTTTTGTAAGTTGGTTCACATCTTAATCTAGCAATTGATCCATTTTCCATAAAGGAGCCGAATGAAACCAAAGTTTCATGTTCGGTTTTTGAATTAGAGACGTTAAAAAGAATGAATCGACGTCGACTATAACCCCTAGCCTTCCAAGCTAACGATGCCGGTTCGATTCCCGCTACCCGCTCTATATCCTTATCTATTTAGTATATTATCTTACTATATTTATCTTAAACTATATTTATCTTAAATACTCTAACAGACTCTAATTAATACATCATTCATGATTGAATATACAATTCAAAAATTTTGATTACATAAATCCTACTCTATTCTTTTTTTTTTTTCGAATAAAAGATCAGAAAGTAAAAATACTCAAAATCACAATGAAAGCGTCCATTGTCTAATGGATAGGACAGAGGTCTTCTAAACCTTTAGTATAGGTTCAAATCCTATTGGACGCAATTTTTTTCCAGATATTTTTTAGATTTCGAGATCCAAAAATCTATTTTGAATGATTTGAATCCGAAACGCTTGAGTACCCCCTTTTTTTTTATTAAAAGGGTTGATCCATTTGTTAGGCTGCTTGTTCCTGAAGTATAAAACGTTCCCTCTGTTCCTGAATAGCTTCTTTCAAAATGGCTTCCGCTTCCTCGTGAATATCTTGGTAGAAGATATTATTTCTTGAAACTGTGGTTTATGGTTTTTAAGTAAGTACGTAACTCAACCAGAAATTTCCTTACCTGTCCAATTTCTAATGAATCGAGATAACCGTTTGTTCCGGTATAAATAGTAAGTATCTGTTCTTCTACCGCGAGAGGGGCGGATTGGGATTGTTTTAAGCAATTCACGTAATCGTTGACCTCTTGCTAATTGATTCTGAGTAGCTTTATCGAGATCAGAAGCAAAATTGTGCAAAAGCTTCTAATTCTGCGAATTGTGCCAGCTCCAGTTTTAATTTACCGGCTACTTGTTTCATAGCTTTATTTGAGCTGCAGACCCCACTCTGGAAACAGAGATACCCACATTAATAGCGGGTCGGATTCCAGCATTGAATAGATCGGCAGATAAGAATATTTGTCCATCAGTAATCGAAATTACATTCGTAGGAATATAAGCCGAAACGTCTCCCGATTGGGTTTCAACTATGGTAAAGCGGTCATACTTCCTTCACCTAAAAGAGAACTTAATTTAGCAGCTCTTTCCAAAAGGCGTGAATGTAAATAAAAAACATCCCCTGGATAAGCCTCGCGCCCAGGTGGTCTTCGTAATAGAAGAGACATTTGGCGATAAGCTTGGGCTTGTTTAGAGAGATCATCATAAATGATTAAAGTGTGTCGTTCACGGTACATAAAATACTCAGCCAGAGCTGCCTCCTGTATAAGGAGCGAGGTATTGTAATGTAGCAGGGGAATCCGCCGTTTCGGCTACCACAATAGTATATTCCATCGCGCCCCTTTCCTGGAAGGTAGTCACTACCTGAGCCACAGAAGATGCTTTTTGACCAATAGCTACATAAACGCATATTACATTTTGGCCTTGTTGATTTAGAATTGTATCTGTTGCTACTGCTGTTTTACCGGTCTGTCTGTCCCCAATAATTAATTCTCGCTGACCACGTCCTATGGGAATCATTGAATCAATAGCAATAAGCCCTGTTTGAAGAGGCTCATATACAGAACGTCGAGAAATAATCCCCGGAGCGGGCGATTCAATTAACCTATATTCAGAAGATGAAATTTCACCCTCTACCATCAATAGGTTTAGCCAGGGCGTTTATAACACGACCCAAATAGGCCTCACTCACTGGTATCTGAGCAATTCTTCCTGTTGCTTTTACAGAACTCCTTCTTGTATCAGCAAACCATCACCCATTAATACAACACCACATTAGTTGATTCCAAATTCAGAGCAATCCCTACTGTGCCCTCTTGAAATTCTACTAATTCACCCGCCATTACTTCATCAAGACCATGAATACGAGCAATGCCATCACCTACTTGAAGTACGGTACCGGTATTTACAATCTTGACTTCTCTATTATATTGCTCAATACGTTCACGGATAATATTACTAATTTCGTCGGCTTGAATGGTTACCATGAGTATTTCTTAATTCTTTTTTGAAAAAAAAAAAATTAAATAAAAAATAATGCCTAAAGTAGAAGTACTAATCCGTTATTTGTTTCATCGCCGCCAATATGCCAATATTGGCACTGATAGTACGTAAATGTAACTCGTTGTTTAAAACAACTATTCAGAGTTCCTAGAGCTCCTTGTAAAGCTTGTTGGAAAACCGTTGTCGGACTTGATTACTGGCCTTTTGTTGTTCAAAAATTTATAGTTTCATTTTTGTAATTTTCTAGTTGTTCCAAAGTCTTATAAGTTGAAATCAATCAAATTCAATTTTTTCTCGCTCTATCTCAGAGTATCCATTCACGCGAAACTCATCTGCTTCTATTTCTACTTTCCGTAAGCGAGCCCGGGCTTTTTTCCAGCTGTTCGATGGCCCCCTTCGCGCAATTCTTCTGAATTTCTAATAGTATTCAAGATTCTCTGTTTTCGATTATCTAATAAATCACTTAATGAAAGTAGATTATCTTTTCATTCATTTCAAAAATTGCATGATCCCTTCCCGAACCCAAACATGAATCTTTCGATTCATTTGGCTCTCACGCTCAATGTAAAATTTCCATATTTTTTATTGTTAATGTAATGAGCCTATCCTCTATTTTCTTGTCATATTTCAAAATGAAATCAAAATCTCAAAAGGAATTACTAATCCAAGATCAAAATATTCGGAGGACTCTTCTGACCAAACAAAAAATAATGTAATTGTCAGCAAAGTTGTTTACTTTTTTTAATCCAAGAAGTTTTTCTTACTTTATACACAATACATAGGTCATCGATTCAGCATTGGCTAAAAGGGGAGAGAAAACCCCCAATAAGTGGTTCAAATCATTTTATCGATATGAGTGTTCTATATTGATAAAATATTTATTTTGAAACCATCTCTATATTACATATTGGTAGAAAGAGTACCATGCTGCGTCTGGACTTCAAACAGTTTAGCTTTAACCATGTTAATGGTCCCACATTATTGGTTGATAGAGAATCAAAGTGGATTTTCCAATAAATTACGAAATGCTATAGTTCTTACATATGATTTCTGAATTATTCAGAAGTAATTCGCGAGAACATGCACTCTTCTTTCTTAGATATAACTTTCCTAGTTATAACAGAAAAAGTACATCTGGTTGGATCCAGCCTATTCTTGAAATAAACAACTCGCACACACTCCCTTTCCAAAAAAAGATCAAGACCCAAGCACTACACTTAGATTTATTAGATTTGTTGCTAAAATATCGGTATTAAACCCGAAACTCCCGGCGGATGGCCAGTGGCCCAAAGAAACGAAAGAATCGGTTACATTTTTCATATGATCTCCTCGTATAGATAGACTAAAAAAATCGAACAGAGTTCTTTTTGTATTACTTGTCCTCTTTATATAGTTATAGTTTCCTACTTTCTAAATCGAATCGAAAAATCTAAAAATCTATTCGATTTAGAAATCATGAATTCTCTCCTTGGTTGCACCCCCTATTAAAAACTAAAAAAAGGCCTACGAACACGAACGGGAAGGATGAAAGCGAGTTGGTATGCTAAGTCCTCATCTGCAAATCAGCCTTCCCGTGGGTTATTTTCTCAACGAATAAGTAATTCTAGGAATGAAACCTTTCTATAATTCGAAAAAACAAAGCACAAGTCCAGGGCAATAAAATATGAAAAATTTTTATTTTTCATATTTCTAATATTAAACAAAAGGATTAGCGGAA
>JAQQBG010000817.1:7500-15000 GCA_032199755.1 Ambrosia artemisiifolia
CCCAATGTGATACATTCTTGAAGGGCCGTATATTCTTCGTGCTGATCAACGATGATTACAATATCGGGTAACCCTGTCATATATTTAATCCCGCCCAGATATGTTTGCAAATGAGATAATTGTCTTTTCAACATAGCTGCATCTCTTTTCGGAAGACGGTTGAGTCCCCCTGTTTTTTGTTCAGTTCTCAAGTCTCTAAACTTATGAAGTCTCGTTTCTGTAGTGGACCAATTTGTTAACATACCACCGAGCCATTTTTTATTAACATAATGACACCGAGCCCTTATTGCAGCCCATGCTACTGAATCAGCTTCTTTATTTTAGTGCCAACAATTAAGAATTGTTTTCCCCTACTTGCTGCATCAAAAACCAAATCACAAGCTTCTGATAAAAAACGAGCAGTTCTAGTAAGATTTGTAATATGAATACCTTTACGTTTTGCAGAGATATAAGGTGCCATTTTAGGATTCCATTTCCTAGTACCATGGCCAAAATGAACTCCTGCTTCCATCATCTCTTCTAAATTAATGTTCCAATATCTTCTTGTCATTTCTCCCCACACTGCCTCCCCCTTTTGAAAAAACAGCGAAGAGGTACACTGAAATAAATAATTGTTCCGATGGAACCTTCTCTTCTACCGTAGATTGGCGTAGATACATAGCCCAAGCCATTATTCTTTTCTATTTGTTATTTTTTTGATTACTATTACCAAATCAAATGACTGCACCGAAAAACCAACAGATCCTTTTAAAAGATAAAAGAAAGTAAAAGATAAAAGAAAGTAAAAGATAAAAGAAAGTAAAAGATAAAAGAAAGGGGTGAATCTGCTCTTAGGTATCATGAAATCCTAAAAATACTAAAAAAATGATTGTTCTTGTGTATCATGGAAATTCTTTGAAAGGCAAGAATCAAATAATTTTCTATGGTAGAACAAAATATCTTTCATTTCCCCCTCTAATAGATTCTTTTTTTTTAGTTCAAAGGCAATGTTGTTAGGAATGTTGTTAGGTTCGCTTGAAGATGTTTTGAAGCCGCTACCAACAGGTATCATCCCCCCCAGAACAACGTTTTCTTTCAGGCCTTTCAACCAATCGATACGCCCCAGGAGAGCTGCTTTTGCTAAAACTCGAGCGGTTTCTTGAAAACTCGCTTCGGATATGAAACTTTGAGTATTCATGGATGCTCTTGTTATTCCCAATAAGACGGCTTGGTAACAGATCGCTTCTTCCAAAGCGCGCCCCATTCGTTCCGCTCGCAACAATCCAATTAGTTCTCCGGGCGAAAAAACATTAGACATTTCATCTTCTGAAACCAACACTTTTGATGTTATTTGACGTACAATAATTTCTATATGCCTATTATGTATCTGCACCCCCTGGGATCGATAAACCTTTTGGACCTTATTAACCAAAGAGATACGACTTTGCACTATAGTTAGCTCAGCACCAATAAAGAATGCCCAAGGAATTCCAAGAATTCTTGTTATACATTTGTTCCAACCCTCAATCCTCTTTTCGAGATTCATCGATATTGAATCAATAGAACGCACTTCTAACACCTGTTCCACTTTTGGAAGACCTTGCGTTATATCACCAGATCTTGATTTTTCATATATAAATGTAACTAATGTATCTCCTTCGTAAAGGATTTCCCCATAATGTCCATGAACAGTTGCTCCTGGAGTAGCCAAATAAGGCTTAGCGGATCGTATTACCACAGAGTCAACTTGAATAATTAGAACTTGACCTGATTTTAAATGCGGTCCTTTTTTGGCTATACATACATTTTCACAAAGAAACTGCCCAAGACTAACGATTGTAGATGTCTCTTCACAATAATTGTAATGGAGAAAATACCAATTCAATTTGAATGGATTCAAAATGATGTTACTGCATGAATAGGGATTATAAATTTTACCATTTTCATCCAGTAAATAATATTTAAGTATTTGAAAAATCTGTTTGAAATTGTCAAGTTGCAAATAGTTAGTTACCAAGATCTTATTATGGGTTATTAAATGGGAAAAGAAATCAAAATTATAAATTGGAAAGCCTGTTCCTAAGGGGCCCAACGAATTCCTAATTGGAATTAGGGGGTCCTTTTTGATTGATTCTTTTATCACATTGGGAGATTTTACATCGTTGAATGGGCCTATTCGATAACAATTGGATGATGACAAAATTATCAAAGATTGAGATTCCTTATTTCGATTCAACAATGTATGAATAGTTCCTTGATTTGTATTAAGGGATTCTTGAATCCTTGCCTTGGAATAGGAATAAATGGAAGAAAACGGATTGACATTAGCGCGATCTGATCCATTCTCAGAGATCAATCCTGAACCCGTCAGATCGTTCCTTTTTACGGTATATGAAATCGGTGACTTCGCTAAGTCGATTCTTAGAAAATCTCTAATCAAACCATTTGTCCTTATTTCAACAAAGGAAGCACAGGCCTTTTCTATTTTTTTTTCTTGGTCCCAATTCAACACTAAACAAGTCCGAACTAATTGAATACTTGTGTCCCAAATTTCAAGAATTGGGTCGTAATAAAGGATATAATTGACAACTCGAAGTTGTAGATTATCACTTTCCTGCAAGATATCCGCCGGGAAAAGTCTTCCTAAATTGATACCATCCGTTTTTTTATATGGGACTACGGGTTGAACCAAAACAAAATACTTTTTTTCATACCTGGAAAGTTTCATTCGTTGGATATAGAGCCAATTTTTCAATTTTTTGTATTCTTTGGAATTTTGTTTTCCCCCTCCTGGTGGTATCAATCGGAATGCCTTATTTGTCTTTCCAGGAAAATGGATATCTCCAGAAAAGATTATAAGTTTCATTTTTTCTGCTTTTTTCTTCACTCGGACCAATCCGCCTACCCGACTTCTTCTATTTAAAGTGATTTGTGTATCTACCCCAATAATACTATTGTGCCGTACCATTATGGAAGAAGATTCGGCCAAAATGTGGACTTCCACGGGAATAAAAAAAAAAGGATTTACTTCCTTTTGATATTTTGGCCAAAATACCTTGACTCCTCGATACTCAATCAAATCCTCTTCGTTGACGATTGAATTCAGTTCTCTAGTCTCATATTTAGTAAGTCCCGAGCTCTTTCTTATATATCGAGGATCATCGAAATAAGCAAGAATACTATTTCTACGGAGAATATCATTTCTGGGGATTTCAATTGAGATACCTGAAGAAGGTATTGGTTGGTTCTCGCCTTCTTGAATCGAGTCGAGTGGGATGATGACTCTATTTCTTCGCCTCTTTGCCAATAAATCAGAATTCCCGTCGAGAATGCCCGGATATCTGAGATTACAACGACCAGTACATGTCATTCGATTAAGTTCTGAATAATCAGGAATCCTATCTCCTTTTTGATTTTTACCAGAAAAATACGAACTAAAAAATTTGTGTCTCACTTGATTATTAGTTACTGAGGGGTTAGAAATAGATCTTCGCTTAACAGAAAGAGAATAAGCGTTCATTTGATCTTGATCCTTGTGGATCGAACAGGGGCCTAGACTAGATCTCCAGGGCTCCCCTAATAATATCCATAAATGACTTGTTTTTGGTAAGAGATGAATATTACCATATGTAAATTCAGGTGCATGGTACACATCGGTATTCCAGTGCATTTCGCCCTCTGAGTCAGAATAAATATGTTTTCGAACCTTCTCTTTCAAACTCAAAGTGGATGTTCTTGCGCGAATCTCAGCAATGACTTGTTCTGATTCTACATATTGATCGTTTTGAACCAAAAGAAAACTTTTGGGCGGAATACACACATTGTGTATAATATCTTCACTCTCAATAGTTACATACAAGTCTCTAGAACATAGAAAAGCAGGATGTCCATGACGTGTACGTGTCGGATGAACCAAATCCTCATTGAATTTAATTTTTCCATTAGAAGGGGCTCGCACATGTTCTGCAGTACCCCCTGTGAATACTCCGCCAGTATGAAAAGTTCTTAATGTTAATTGAGTGCCCGGTTCTCCAATAGATTGACCTGCAATAATACCTACAGCTTCTCCCAATTCGACCAGGTCGTCATGAGCTGGACTCCGGCCATAACATAATTGACAAATCCAAGATGTACTCCTACAAGTAAAGGGTGTTCGAATAGAGATTGGTTGTGCTCTAAAAGTTATGAATCTATTGACAAGCCCAACCCCAATATCTTGATTTCTAGTAGCAATGCATCGCGAACCTATATATATATCATCTGCTAATACACGGCCAATTAATGTTTGGATAAAAATCCTGTCCGCCATCATTCCATTTCGAGGACTTACAGAAATACCTCTAACGGTGCCACAATCTGTTCGACGTACAACAATGTGTTGCACTACTTCAACAAGTCTTCGCGTGAGATATCCTGCATCTGATGTTCGGATAGCGGTATCCACAACTCCTTTACGGGCTCCGTAGCAAGAAATAATATATTCTGTTAAAGAGAGTCCTTCGCGTAAATTGCTTTGAATGGGTAAATCAATCATTTGTCCTTGGGGATCCGACATTAATCCTCTCATACCTACTAATTGATGTACCTGAGATGCATTTCCTCTGGCTCCCGAAAAAGACATTATATGGACTGGATTAAAAGGATCGGTCATCCGAAAATTAGGAGTCATTTCTTGTCGCAAATATTCACTTGTGGCATACCATATCTCGATCGATTGACGTAATTTTTCTACCGCGTGTACATTCCCATAATGATGGTGTTTTTCCAAAATAAAACTTTGTTTTTCAGCGTCTTGAACGAGCCATCTTTTAGAAGGTATTGTTAAAAGATCATCAATTCCTAATGAAATGGATGCGGCGGTAGCTTGTCGGAAACCCAGAGTCTTTACTTGATCCAGGATATGTGATGTATATCCTATTCCATAGTGATCAATAAATCGACTAATAAGTCGTTTCATGGCAGTTCCGTCTATCACTTTATTGTGAAAGACCTGAGTGGGCCGTTCTGCCATAAGTACCTCCATATTGCGTTGCGCTGAGTAGAATTTGACAATGGGTTTGAGTCAGTGATTGGAAAACTTCCTTTTCTAGATCTTGATTCACGTAGAAATTCCGCAATATAGTCCTAGTTAACCCGGCGAGACTCGAATTCCCGCTGGTAGCATAGAATTATAACAGCCCTGCCAAAACCCCTGTATGGCTTCTTCTATTTCTCGATAAAGAGAAATATGACCAAGAGTGGTTCGAATATATATATAAAGAATTTCTTTTTTTATACTTCTTACTATTAGATAGTGTCCATAAATATCATAATAGGTCCCCAAAGATTCATAGTTAATTTCGATAGGAGCTTCTCTTGCAGCAATAACACGTTGATCTAGTCGCCACCGCAGCCACAAAGGACTACCTAAATTGATTCGTTTTTGCCGATAAGCTCCAATTGCATCATAGGTATTACAAAAAAAGGGTTCTTTTTTTTTTGTATACTTATAGTTATTATCTTCATTTTGATAGTTTCTACGATTACATGGATTATACCTATTTACACAAATACCCCGACGATTTCCACTCGTTAATACATAGAGTCCACTAAGCATATCTTGAGTTGGTGCAGAAATGGGATCTCCAATAGTTGGAGACAAAAGATTCATATGAGAAAACATAAGTAAACGTGCCTCTGCTTGAGCCTCTAAAGATAAAGGAACATGAACAGCCATTTGATCCCCGTCAAAGTCTGCATTGAAGCCCTTACAAACTAATGGATGTAAACAAATAGCACGCCCTTCCACTAAAACGGGGAGGAATGCCTGTATGCCTAATCTATGCAGAGTAGGCGCTCTATTCAGCAATACAGGATGGTCATCCAGAATTTCCTGAAGTATTTCCCATACAATAGGTTTTTTTTTCCGAATTTGACTCTTAGCAACTCCTATGTTCGAAGCAATATGTTTTCTAATTAGGTCACGAATTACAAATGCCTGGAAAAGTTCTATTGCAATTTCGCGAGGCAATCCACATCGATGTAATGAAAGTGAAGGGCCCACGACAATCACTGACCGCCCTGAATAATCGACTCGTTTACCAAGTAGAGTCTCGCGAACTCTTCCTTCTTTGCCTTCAATTACATCTGAAAGCGACTTGTAAATTCTATTATGATCATCCCTCATTGGTTGTCCGCAGATTCCATTATCAAGAAGTGCATCCACGGCTTCTTGTAGTAATTTTTCCTGAGATATTATTAATTCTTCTGGTGTAGCTATACTTGTTGTTAATAGATCTGTAAGAGTATTATTCCGGTAGATAATTCTTCTATAGATTTCATTAATATCCGAGGTCACTAGTTTATCCTCATCTATATGATAGATTGGTCTCAACTCAGGAGGAAGAACTGGTAATAGACACAAAACCATCCATTTTGGTTCTATATTTGTTCGAATAAAATGCTTAGCCAATTCCATGCGTCTAAGCAAAAAATCTTTTCTTCTTCCAACTTTTCGATCTTCCCATTCATTCCCTGTGGATTCCTCTTCCTCCAATTCTTTCCATTCTACCAATGAATAATCTATAATCATTCGTAAATCTAGATTGGCTAGTTGTTGTCTGATAGAACCTCCCCCGGTAGACATCTCTCGATTTCGAAATGTATCGAAGCTCCGGGTAGTAAAAAAAATCGGGATCCTGTATTTCCAGGGTTGAATTTCATATTCCAATAAACCCCGTAATCGTAAAAAAGTGGGTTTTTTATCTATGGGCCTAGCAAAATAAAAATTGGGATAGGATCTCCCCCCCCCCTCAAAATCGGACGTGAAAGTTTCCTTTCATCCGGCTAAAGTAGGTCAAATAAATAAAAAGAAAGGAGTTCTCGCTTTCATATTCTAGAAAACTCCAAAAAGATCTACTCCTTACTCAAGTTTCCAGTGAAAAGAATTTCCAGTGAAAATAAAGCAAAACTTCATTGATTCTGTCTTCCTTATTATTTTTATTTAGATTTTATGAATTCTTTATTCAATTATGACATAAATGAAATGTGAAATTCTTGAGTAGTCTACTTCCTCTCGAATGATGAATCCCGTAATTCTTAATTAAAGAGAGTACCTTGGAATTCATAAGGAATTTACTTGTCTATGTACTGTTCCATTCGATCTTTTAGGTCCCGACTTTACCTCGACGGTTAGGCCACGATGCCCTTAAAGTCTATATGCGATAGATAGACTCTTGTAACCATGACATCTTTTCTATTTGCTTACTTGAACATAATTTCTTTCTAAAAAAAAGGAACTGTTTAATTCTACAAAAGAAAAATTAATTCTACAAAAGAAAAAGTCTTTTTTTTTTTTTTACGAGGTATAACTATAAATTCTTATGAAATCGACCATAGATCAATTCCCTTTTTGGGGAGCGTCTTGAATACATCCCTAATTCTGAGCTTCAAGTTACTCCTACCAAGAAACATGTCAGGTAAGGGCATCCCGATTGGATTAAATGGGATGACAGTTTCTCATTTCGAATCTGTAAAATCAGA
>JAQQBG010000817.1:17500-29130 GCA_032199755.1 Ambrosia artemisiifolia
TAACTCAATTTTCTCCCATGAACTATTTGTGTCAATGGATTAGTTCGATCCAAAACTTGAGATAATGGGTGTAAACGGAAAAAAACTTTATAAGTATCTGTTAATGGAGTTGAATTTACCAAGTTCTGAGGAGTTGGTGTCCAGTTATGCTTAAGTGCTGCATATATGTTTCCTCGAGCCATATTTTCTAAACGAACCAAGGCCAATCCAAATTGCTCTTGTAAAAGATCTGCTACAGAACGAATACGTTTATTTTGCAAATGATTCATATCGTCAAGTGTACCCATTCCAAATTTTATTCGAATCAAACGATCCGCGGCTGCCAATATATCTCGCGGTAACAAAAATGTATTGTTCTGGGGTATATCAAGGTTTAGTCTCCGATTCATATTTCGTCGACCAATCCCTCCCAATTCACATCTTTGTTGAAAGAATTTTTTTTGTAAATCCTTAGATAAGGATTCAGAAAATACCGGATCTCCCTCTACACAAGCAAATTGTTGATAAAATTCCAAAATAGCATTTTCTTTTGAACCTATTTTTTTTTTATCATTCAGAAAAGATAAAAATAGTTCAGGATAGCAAACATTCTCTAGAATTTCTCTTATATTCAACCCCATTGCTGATAATAGAACTAGAATAGATAGTTTTTGTTGCCTACTCACACGAACCCATATCCTTGCTTTTCTATCAATTTCTAATTCTAATCTTCCTCCCCAATCTGATATTATGGTACCGGTATAGACCGAAATTCCGTTATCGTTTAATTCTGACTGGTAATAAATACCGGGACTTTGCAATATTTGATTGATCACAATTCTATAGATTCCATTTACTATAAAAGCTCCCAGAGAAGTCATTAGAGGGATCTTTCCTATCAAAATTGTTTGTTCTTGGATATACCTACGCCTATCGTTTTTCCAAATGAGTCTCGCGGATACATATAATTCAGAAGAATATGTGAGTGATTCATACACAGCATCTCTTTCCTTTATCAGGGGTTCTACCAATTGATATCTTTCCAAAAATAATTCAAAGTCAATTTCTTGATTTGTATCTTCAATTTTTGGAAACTTAGAAAGCTCTTCTGCCAAACCCTGATCAATGAACCTACAAAATCCTTCAAATTGTATCTGATTAAATCCAGGTATTGTGGACATTGCGTCTATCCCGGATTATTTTGAAATTGTCAGTTATTTATATTCATCCATATCGAATTCTAAAAAAAAAAAAAAAAATACCATTTTGGCTGGCTCATTATCCATCAAAGAAAATCCTATAGATATAGCAATGATGTAATTTCGATTCTATGAATCTTTAACTGGAATCTATGAGATAGGTGAAATAAAAATTGATACTGAACTTCTTCTTATTCAGTTTCTTATATTATAATGTATAACGGTATTGAAATTCTAATCTACTTGAATATTGAATACCAGAAAACTATATGAATGTTTTATTTATTAACTTAACGTTAACGCGCGGATATACCTAATCTATATTTCCGTCTTCTCTCTTCTTTTATTGCCCTCCTGTCCTGTCGTCAATTGACAGTATGACTTAGGGCGCAATATAATTTAAGTGGTCAAATCTTATTTTGGTAAAGCACCTTGAATCCACTGGAGAGTAAAGGATCTTGGATCCAACGCAGAACCCTTTGTGAATGAGAAAGATAAAGACGAGAAAGACCAATGAAATCAAGTTTTCAAGTTTTAAGGTTGTAATTGAATGGTAAAGTTTGATTACCATTAACCTCCAGAATAGCTAGAATAGTTAACGAGTTTTTCGGTTTGATTCATCTCCTAAAGGCGGCTCTCGGCCTGAGTTATATTTAAGTTAAGGTGGCCTTAGGCATTCATTACCTATGGTATTTTTCTTATTACCTATTGTATTTCTAGTGCTTTTTTTCTAAAGGTGGCCGGGACCTATTCTTTCTAGTTGATTTATGAATAAAGGTGGCCATAGGCCCCTATGGTCCAGTGGTTACGACCTCTCTCTTTCACGGAGAAAACGAGGGTTCAAGTCCCTCTGGGGGTATACCAAGACTCAAGACTATAGGAGTGGTATTTTCTATCAAGTGATCTATATTTGTCAAGTCCTTCTAATAGTCTACTCAGTGGGACTTTGTTTTTTAGATCAAGTGATATGTATTTGTCAAATCTGCCTGGTAGACGAAAGGAAGTTGATTGTGGAACGTCTAAAATGAATTAGGCGTTGGGTCGATGCCCGAGTGGTTAATGGGGACGGACTGTAAATTCGTTGACAATATGTCTACGCTGGTTCAAATCCAGCTCGGCCCAACAATTTGCCAATCTACTATCAGATGGTAGAACACTCTTGTTCTTAAGAAATACCTGATACGAGAGAAATACCTGATACGAGAGAATAAAAAAGAATCCAAAATTTCTGCTAGATCTCTTCTTCTTTCCCTGGGATTGTAGTTCAATAGGCAAGAGCACCGCCCTGTCAAGGCGGACGTTGCGGGTTCGAGCCCCGTCAGTCCCGACGGATCAAATAAGTACATCAATTTGCCTCTCCATTTTCTGTGAAAGAAGGGACAGAGAGCATAATTGAATTCCGAGGGGGTTTCCTTCTTTTTTTCAGGATTCTGTCGAACAAAGAACAAACTCTAAACTAAAATGAAAATAACTAAAATAGTGAAGTTAATATAATATTCCATCTTTTATCCTGCGACTCATCTTTCTCATACTTCTTTGTCTTCCAAAGAAATTTTGATCATGAAAATTGAGAACCTAATTCCTCTCTTTTTCCACTTCGCTTGTATTGTTTGTTGGGGTTTTGTAGTTCGGACGGGGGTTATATTTCGTTTCGTTTGATGGTTCTATAAGGAAGACCTAAGGTAGGTTATAGAAAAGAAAAGAAGGATCAATAAATGATTGGTCCGGGAATCCAATCTTGGATTCGGTATGGATAAAAGATGTTCGTATGTTATACTATTCAATTCTCGACGACGAATTCATTTAATAGCTCAGATATTGTTATTCATGATATTGATCCGATTCAAGATCATCGATAGGTAATGCATTCATTGAATTAACAGGTGAAAGATTTATCATCTCTATGGGATTAAATCCCGAGTTATTGTGAAAAAAAAAAAAAAAAAAGATGAGATTATGGAAGTAAATATTCTTGCATTTATTGCTACTGCACTGTTCATTTTAGTTCCTACTGCTTTTCTACTTATAATTTACGTAAAAACAGTCAGTCAAAATGATTAACTTTAACTGACACTTGACTTCTGAATTCTTATCAATAGTTGAAGAAATCAAATGAAAAGTATTCTATTTTTACGTCTTAAATGAAATCAACGGGCTATCATCGGCGGTCTTCTATGAGATCCGAGAGTATGGTAAGTAATAAAAAAATTTCTTACTTACCATACTCTCTATTAGTGTTATAGTAGTGTATAAAATTGTTTCTAATAAAGTAGGTATACTATATTAGCTTCTATCTTCAATATATGTAGTTATTAATCCATATATGGAATTGACGTAGGACCCGATTCTATTTCTTTTGATACATCTATTTATTCCGATGAATCTGAAATAATTGTTTTACTGTTATAGAATACATTTCTCCACTAGAATCCAATGGAATTTGGAAATGAAGATATTTTGATTTGAAAATGATTTCAATTCAAATCAAAAATGCGTTGCAGAACGATCTAGAAAACAATTGATACCGTTTCATTCCTCAACTAAATTAGGAGTGCTTCTAAAGTCCACTTCTTCCCCATACTACGAGTGAAAGGGAAAATGTAAAGACTACCATTAAAGCAGCCCAAGCGAGACTTACTATATCCATGTGAATGATGTCCCTTATCTCTATGATAGAATTATTCCATTATTGCTCACTAATAATAGTAGAATGAATGGTCCAGAGTCAAAAAGGGATTCTGGCCGAACACTATTGATGAACCAATCAAATAAATCCATTTCAAAAATTCCTATATGATTTCTAATCGGGAAAGACTAAACACAAGTAAAATCAACAAGAAAACTACAAAGGAATGTTACTAATGGAACATCTAGTAATAAAAAAAGAGGGTCCATTCCTTTTTCTTGGCCTTCAAAGTAAAAATAGATCAATTGCTATCTATTACAAATTTTTTCCTATTTGATCTAATACATACCCTTTCCCAATTGTATCTCTGAAGGAGTTGAGCGATAGTCTATTATACTCTTTATCTTGACGAGGGGTTCAAAAAAAAAGCTTTTTTTCACTTATTCTTTTCTATAAAAAAGGAAATTATCCATCTCAATCTAATAGTGCTCAATCTAATAGTGATTGAATGCCTAAACACTCAGAGATTCTCGCGAGTCTATATATGTAGATTACAGTATAGAAAGAACTTCCCCCAACCAGTAGTTAAATTATCTGCCGGCTATCCAATCAAGACCCAATCTGTAGACATTACATTAGTAGTAGAAAGGAATCGGGAAGTCTTGCTTCGACCATTATAATCTTTCTTTTCATTTATAATATTTCTTTTCATTTTGGATTCAAAGATTTATTTACAAAATACCCAGAACGGGTGTTTAGAATCAACCAAGTATTAACAGTCCCCTTATTCTGTTCTGCTGGGTAAAAATTGGTTGAGTTATAGAACAGAATAAGAGATTTCGATTCGTTTGTTGATGAGGCGGCACCCGGATTTGAACTGGGGAAAAAGGATTTGCAGTCCCCCGCCTTACCACTCGGCCATGCCGCCAAAACGATACACAATAGGATCAGGATCAAAAATTCCCTTTTTGGGTTGGATTACTAAATTTTAGTTTATTGTACTTGCATCCCTTTTTTCATCCTTTTTCTAAAATTAGAAAAATTAGAAAAGAAACCCTTTTTCCCCTTTTTATTTCTACCCTTTTATTTCTACCCCTTCAATTGATTGTATAGTATCTCAAAACACACAATGCCAAAAAGCTTCTCCTCACTTTCTATTGAAAAAGAAAATGTATATTTTCACTCAAAAAAACCAAAATTTATGACAAATGGGAACCATTAACTCTTCGTTGACTGAGAATTCGTGAATGATTCTTGGATTTGAATCTAAAATTGGGTTTGCCTAATGACATAAGAAAATACAAATTGATACATACTCAATTGATTCTTTTGAATCAAAAATCCTTCTCAATTTACATTATAACAAAAATGATAAGTCTATGTAAACCCCAGAACGGAAATTGTTACACAGATACAAAATTGGCTATTTAGAGTATGTTGCCTATAAATAAAAAAAGGGAATTTTTTGGAACAAAAAAAGGCCCGGCTGGGTATTGGCCGGGCCAGGCCAAAAGGGCACTTCGAACAAAATAAAAGCAAGAAGGTCTTCTTTATTTCTTTTTCTATTTGGATCTTTCGAGTATCTAAATGGAATTGCTAATTATATAATAACGATAAAGAATGTGAAAGAAATACTTTCTTTAATCCTTACTTGATGTGTAATGTAACATAGTAATTATCTTTTTCAATTGGGAGAGATGGCTGAGTGGACGAAAGCGGCGGATTGCTAATCCGTTGTACGAGTTATTCGTACCGAGGGTTCGAATCCCTCTCTTTCCGTTTCCGTTAATGACTTTCTATTTTTTTATTTCAAATTTAGCAAACCCCTTTTTCTTTTTTTCCTAGTGAAATGTGTGGAATAGCTAAAATAAAATATGAAGAAAATTGTAAAATCAAGCAAGAAAAACGAAATTTTGATTTTATTCTTCACGTCCAGGATTACGTCCTGGATCATTGGATAGGAATCCAAAGATGAAGAGAGAAACAAAGAATATTACTACTGTGTAAACGAAAAGTTTGAGAGTAAGCATTACACAACCTCCAAGATCATTTTTTGAAAAAGAAAAACGAGAAAAGAAAAGATAATAGATCCTCCATTTTTATATCACATATCCTATCTTGACACCAAGAAATGAATTATAGAAATAGAAAAGAATGTTCAGAAATTCAAATGAAGTTGAAATTTTGAATAAGAGTCTTTGATTACCACAAATCACTTTCATACCGACAATTAGATATTGGAAGCGACCCTAAGCTAATAAGGTATGCTAATAAGGTATTTCGCCGGAAAAAGGATTAAAATCGGGAAATGGGGCGAGCCGGATTTCTCGCGGCTATCCGAGAATTTCAATGTTTGAATTGAAGGTTCATACTGTCAGACTTATTTGATCTTATCAATTGTTATCATTATTCTCGAATAAATCATGAATTTTCTAGGATACTATTAAAGATCTTATCGAAAACTTACAGCAGCTTGCCAAACAAAGGCTAAAAGAAAAAAGAACAGGGGTATGACTGGCATAACATCTACGATTGGATTCAAAAAAGCATATGCTTCGGGCAATTTGGCGAAGAAAAGACTACTCGGATAAAGGGCAGAGTTAAGACAGATCAAACTAAAGATATTAAGCATAATAGACATTTTTTTCGTCGAGATAATTGCATTTTGATTGAGTTATTGATATAAGGAAAAATGAAGAAAGTAAGGTAGACAAAAAAATCCTTCTTTTTCCACTCAATCAAAAACCCTCCAATTCTCAAAGGAGAATAGAAGAAATCATACTTTCATACAATATCTTAATTGAATTATATGTAATGATCAATAAATTCAGTTGAATTCTAGATATACACATGTCAAAATTCTAGCAACGAATCTATAATAAATTCTATAAAGGAGAAAGATTTTCTATAGATAGTTGGGCTGGAATTGACGAACACTGAATACCCATATTATTCTTTAATTAGTATTAGTGTCCAATAAAAAGAGAAATGGGGCGTAGCCAAGCGGTAAGGCAACGGGTTTTGGTCCCGCTACTCGGAGGTTCGAATCCTTCCGTCCCAGAGCATATCCCTTGTATCCGAATACTTCTTTTTTGTTCAACAAGGTTCTGTTTCAAGGTCTAATATTGGTCTAATATTGGATAGAATATGATTCCTCTTTCTTTTTTGATTTTGAATGATTCTTTTCGGAATCATATCTTAATTTTTCACAAACTGAACTAAATAGAGTTCAAATTACATGCAAAAGTAACTAAACCCTTTTGTGATCCAGATAAAGATAAGATGGGACATAGATCTGTAGAAAGATTACTTAACCTCAGGTTAAACAAAATATGAAAATACATATAAAAGAGTAAGTGCTTAGCCTATAGGTATGTATTGTTATCCTATTTGAGTGACAAAAAGTCTTTCCATTTTTGTGAAAAAGAATTTGCATCACTAAAATATTCAAATTTAAATATTTAACAATGATATTTCTTTTTCTTGTTCGATCTATTTAGATTATTTGCTTTACATCATTGACAATTCCATTCGAAAAGAAAATTTCTTATGATAATCAAATGGAGTCTTTACTGTAAAACTTGACTCAAATCACGATGTAGAAGTAAGAAACTTTTTCAAGTATAAAGATTTGTAATGATTCTTTATGGATTGAATCTTTGGGAAGTTTGGGGAAGTTGGAATGGGTCAGTCTATCTTATTGAGTCACTTGAAGAGGCAGAGTAAAATAGCATTTTTTTTCTTCGTGTGATTTCTGTTAGTTCTGTTAGTTATGTTATTTCTATATTTAGATTTTTGGATATTTCTGTTAGACATTTTTTGAGATAGAGATTTATAGAAAAAGTTCCATTCATACAAAAAAGCCGGGGTCTTGCTAATATTTCTTCAGAAAAATCTTTATTATTTATTTTATTATTTATGTAGATAAGAAAAAAGAAAAATGACTGTGTCTCTGTACCGACTGAACCAATGACTATTCATGATTCCATAATTGAATCAATTCCATACTGGTTCCAAATTAGAGGAATGTTATGGTAAAACTTCGTTTAAAACGATGTGGTAGAAAGCAACGTGCGACTTGAAGGACACGATCCGGTGTGGATTCTTATTCTTACATCCACCATTTTATATAGGAATGAAGGTGCTCTTGGCTCGACGTCGTTTTTCTATTCTACTAGAACCCCCCTTTTTTTTATTGGGTTGTAATGTAAATAGTTCGTGATGGAGCTCGAGTAGAAAGTATTGATTAATTTCTCAGGGGCAAGGATCTAGGGTTAATGCCAATCAATAAATTGGAACAACTTCGTAAGTATATCTTCGATATAGAAATCGAAAGGATCCGATTCGAGCAAATTTTCATTTGTTGGAACGGCTAAAACTTTTTCGATCCACAGTGTATCGCGCACGAATCAACCATCGGTATGATTCTTTGATAGAAAGAAATCAAAAAAGGGGGTATGTTGCTACCATTTTGAAAGGATTAAGAAGCACCGAAGTAATGTCTAAACCCAATGATTTAAAACCAAGATAAAGGATCCCAGAACAAGGAAACACCACTTCAATTGCCTCACGGATCCAAATAAAGAATCCAAATATATTTGAAATGAGACGAAAAAGGGGGGGGTTAAAGACCACTCAAAAAAAGAAAAATATGAATTTCTTAAAATCTTAATTTCTTTAAGATATTTGAGAATTATTGAACTTGAGTTATGAGTACAAATGATTT
This sequence comes from Ambrosia artemisiifolia, assembly GCA_032199755.1. Classification (NCBI taxonomy): domain Eukaryota; kingdom Viridiplantae; phylum Streptophyta; class Magnoliopsida; order Asterales; family Asteraceae; genus Ambrosia; species Ambrosia artemisiifolia. The sequence continues at coordinate 26,031 of JAQQBG010000817.1, forward strand.
TTTTTTTCAGGAAGGAAGCTAAATAAAAAGGACTATGAGTTAAATTATAGACTAATTTATTTTACGGATTCCTTTACTATTTATTCTAATTTTATCCATAGACAAAACTTCGAATCATTTTTGATCGAGCCGTACGAGGAGAAAACTTCTTATACGGTTCTAGGGGGGGTTCTTTTTCATCTACATCTATCCCGATGAGCCGTCTATCGAATCGTTGCAATTGATGTTCGATCTCGAAGAGAAGGAAGAGATCTTCGGAAAGTGGGTTTTTATGATCCTATCAATAATCAAACTTCTTTAAACGTTCCCGCGATTCTCTATTTCCTTGAAAAAGGCGCTCAGCCTACAGGAACTGTTCAGGATATTTTAAAAAAGGCAGAGGTTTTTAAGGAACTTTGCCCTAATCAAACGAAATTCAATTAACTTAAGGAAATAAAAACTAAGGATAGGATAGTGATTTCTATATCATTTTGGATATCTTTTCTATACTATGTTTTTTTATTTCCTTCTTTTCTTGCTCTATTCGTATCTATTTATCATTGCTTTTGTAGAATCTTTTTCTAAGGAAACCTTATTTGATGGATCCTTACAAAATAGAAAATGATGTCATTACCTGCAACCTGCAATCCGGTGGTTTTCATTCGAACTCTAATACCAAGTAAGAAACAAGGAATCGAAGTTCTTTATTCGACTGATTATATTATATATGGATTCAATACACTATTGATTGCATAAATCCTTTTTCTACTTTTTCTTTATTTATTCTCCATCTAAACTAAAAACCTAAAAATTTTAGTATATATGCGTATGCAGTGCCAATCCAACACAAGTCTTTTTTTTTTTTTTTTTTTTTTTTTACTATTATTTCAATTTTAGTTCTTGTATTTTTTCTATCGTATTCTTTTATTAACCTTTATATTGACAATATTGTATCGAACAAATATAATTCATCGTGATAAGCAGCTCTATTTATTTCCGTCCCGTAGGTTTTCTTTTTTACCTGTTGATTCAAATGATGGGTTCGTTGGATTAGCTTTGCTACTCGGATTTTTTATTGAAAAAGTGGATAACATAGAAATAGAAATAGGGGATGGTCCAGCATTTTTTACATTTTTTTATTTCTTTTTTTTATCGGGAAATTTTTTATTTTTTCATCTGATTTAGTCATTTTTATGTTCCAAATAGATTAAAAATTTTTTTAGATATTTTTTTTATTTCGTAGATTAATGCTTTGATTTAATCATTTTGTTTTATTCTGATTGTATCTACATACACTTTTTCTATTTGGGTTGCTAACTCAACGGTAGAGTACTCGGCTTTTAAGTGCGGCTAGGATCTTTTACACATTTAGATGAAGCGAGGGATTCGTCCATACCATCGGTAAAGTTTGGAAGACCACGACTGATCCTGAAAGGGAATGAATGGAAAAAATAGCATGTCGTATCAATTAAGAGTTCTGAGAATATTTTATTCTTTCCGGCTCGATACAAAGCCTTCATTTAAAATTGAAATTATTCAAAGGGAGCAAATCGAAGTCAATTTCAAGTTGGGTCGAATTAATAAATGGATAGGGCCCCATGGCTTCAATTCATTTCATTTTTATTATAGGGAAAGAAAAAGCAACGAGCTTCCGTTCTTAATTTGAATGATTACCCGATCTAATTAGACGTTAAAAAAAGATTAGTACCCAATACGGGAAGGCTTTCTCCCAGGAATGTATTCTTGATTTTTGAATGAATCCTAAATATTACCACTCTCCATTCCACAATGGAGAAGTATGTGTATCAGAAACAGTATATTGATTCAAAAATTTCCAAAATCAAAAGAGCGATTGGGTTGAAAAAAGTAAAGGATTTCTAATCATCTTGTTATCCTATAATGAAAACGAACATAAATACTTAATTTTCATTTTAAATGGAAAAAGAGAGGATAGAGAATCTGTTTATAAGTTTATCTGTATCCGAGGTATCTATTCGGTTTGTACTATAATACCTTGTTTTGACTGTATCGCACTATGTATCATTTATAACCCCCAAAATCCTCTACCTTTCATTTAAATAGAATTTCAAATGGAGAAATTCCAAAGCTATTTAGGACTAGATAGATCTCACTACTTCTTATATCCGCTTATCTTTCAGGAGTATATTTATGTACTTGCTCATGATCATGGTTTAAATGGATCGATTTTGTTGGAAAATGCAGGTTATGACAATAAATCCAGTTTACTAATTGTGAAACGTTTAATCATTCGAATGTATCAACAGAATCATTTGATTCTTTCTGTTAATGATTCTAAACAGACTCCATTTTTGGGGCACAACAAGAATTTTTATTTGCAAGTCATGTCAGAGGTTTCTTCAACCATTATGGAAATTCCATTGTCTCTGCGATTAATATCTTCCCTAGAAAGGAAAGGGTTAGTGAAATCCGATAATTTACGATCAATTCATTCAATATTTTCTTTTTTAGAGGACAACTTTTCACATTTAAATTATGTATTAGATATACTAATACCCTACCCAGCTCACCTGGAAATCTTGGTTCAGGCTCTTCGCTATTGGATAAAAGATGCTTCCTCTTTGCATTTATTAAGATTCTTTCTCCATGAGTGTCATAATTGGGATAGTCTTATTACTTCAAATTCAAAGAAAGCCAGTTCTGCTTTTTCAAAAATAAATCACAGACTATTCTTCTTCCTATATACTTCTTATGTATGTGAATATGAATCTGGCTTCCTATTTCTCCGTAACCAATCTTCTCACTTACGATCAACATCTTCTGGAGCCCTTTTTGAACGAATATATTTCTATGGAAAAATAGAGCATCTTGCAGAAGTCTTTACCAGGGCTTTTCAAGCGAATTTATGGTTATTCAAAGATTCTTTCATGCATTATGTTAGGTATCAAGGAAAATCAATTCTTGCTTCAAAAGGAACGTTTCTTTTGATGAATAAATGGAAATATTACTTTTTCAATTTCTGGAAATATTATTTTTACCTGTGGGCTTACCCAGGAAGGATTTATATAAACCAATTGTCCAAACATTCCCTTGACTTTCTAGGTTATCGTTCAAGTGTGCGGCTAAAGCCTTCAATGGTACG
>JAQQBG010000818.1:0-29096 GCA_032199755.1 Ambrosia artemisiifolia
AATTGACGCGTGAATCGATTTAAAAATCGCTCGTTTTCTGCTAAAAATGGAAAGTGGTGTGAAAATGGGCCCGCACCTCCGATAACCAAAATTCGATTTTTTTTTCCAAAACGTGTTCTTAGGCCATAAAAACTGAGTCTGGAAGCTGCAGAGTAGCGTAATTACTCAAGAAATTGACGCGTGAATCGATTTAAAAATCGCTCGTTTTCTTCTAAAAATGGAAAGTGGTGTGAAAATGGGCCCGCACCTCCGATAACCAAAATTCGATTTTTTTTGCGAAAACGTGTTCCTAGGCCATATAAACTGAGTCTGGAAGCTGCAGAGTAGCGTAATTACTCACCAAATTGACACGTGAATCGATTTAAAAATCGCTCGTTTCCTGCTAAAAATGGAAAGTGGTGTGAAAATGGGCCCGCACCTCCGAAAACCAAAATTCGATTTTTTTTTTTCCAAAACGTGTTCTTAGGCCATAAAAACTGAGTCTGGAAGCTACAGAGTAGCGTAATTACCAACCAAATTGACGCGTGAAATCGATTTAAAAATCGCTACGTTTTCTACTAAAAATGGAAAGTGGTGTGAAAATGGGCGCGCACCTCCGAAAACCAAAATTCGATTTTTTTTGCGAAAACATGTTCTTATGCAATAAAAACTGGGTCTGGAAGCTGCAGAATAGCGTAATTACTCACCAAATTGACACGTGAATCGATTTAAAAATCGCTCGTTTCCTGCTAAAAATGGAAAGTGGTGTGAAAATGGGCCCGCACCTACGAAAACCAAAATTCGATTTTTTTTTCCAAAACGTGTTCTTAGGCCATAAAAACTGAGTCTGGAAGCTACAGAGTAGCGTAATTACCAACCAAATTGACGCGTGAAATCGATTTAAAAATCGCACGTTTTCTACTAAAAATGGAAAGTGGTGTGAAAATGGGCGCGCACCTCCGAAAACCCAAAATTCGATTTTTTTTTGCGAAAACATGTTCTTATGCAATAAAAACTGGGTCTGGAAGCTGCAGAGTAGCGTAATTACTCACCAAATTGACGCGTGAATCGATTTAAAAATCGCTCGTTTTCTGCTAAAAATGGAAAGTGGTGTGAAAATGGGCCCGCACCTCCGAAAACCAAAATACGATTTTTTTGCGAAAACGTGTTCCTAGGCCATAAAAACTGAGTCTGGAAGCTGCAGAGTAGCGTAATTACTCACCAAATTGACGCGTGAATCGATTTAAAAATCGCCACGTTTTCTGCTAAAAATGGAAAGTGGTGTGAAAATGGGCGCGCACCTCCGAAAACCAAAATTCGATTTTTTTTGCGAAAACATGTTCTTATGCAATAAAAACTGGGTCTGGAAGCTGCAGAGTAGCGTAATTAATCACCAAATTGACGCGTGAATCGATTTAAAAATCGCTCGTTTTCTGCAAAAAATGGAAAGTGGTGTGAAAATGGGCCCGCACCTCCGAAAACCAAAATTCGATTTTTTTTGCGAAAACGTGTTCCCTAGGCCATAAAAACTGAGTCTGGAAGCTGCAGAGTAGAGTAATTACTCACCAAATTGACGCGTGAATCGATTTAAAAATCGCTCGTTTTCTGCTAAAATGGAAAGTGGTGTGAAAATGGGCCCGCACCTCCGAAAACCAAAATTCGATTTTTTTTTCCAAAACGTGTTCTTAGGCCATAAAAACTGAGTCTGGAAGCTGCAGAGTAGCGTACTTACTCAAGAAATTGACGCGTGAGTCGATTTAAAAATCGCTCGTTTTCTGCTAAAAATGGAAAGTGGTGTGAAAATGGGCCCGCACCTCCGATAACCAAAATTCGATTTTTTTTGCGAAAACGTGTTCCTAGGCCATAAAAACTGAGTCTGGAAGCTGCAGAGTAGCGTAATTACTCACCAAATTGACACGTGAATCGATTTAAAAATCGCTCGTTTCCTGCTAAAAATGGAAAGTGGTGTGAAAATGGGCCCGCACCTCTGAAAACCAAAATTCGATTTTTTTTTCCAAAACGTGTTCTTAGGCCATAAAAACTGAGTCTGGAAGCTATAGAGTAGCGTAATTACTCACCAAATTGACGCGTGAAATCGATTTAAAAATCGCAACGTTTTCTACTAAAAATGAAAAGTGGTGTGAAAATGGGCGCGCACCTCCGAAAACCAAAATTCGATTTTTTTGCGAAAACATGTTCTTATGCAATAAAAACTGAGTCTGGAAGCTGCAGAGTAGCGTAATTACTCACCAAATTGACGCGTGAATCGATTTAAAAATCGCTCGTTTTCTGCTAAAAATGGAAAGTGGTGTGAAAATGGGCCCGCACCTCCGATAACCAAAATTTGATTTTTTTTGCGAAAACGAGTTCCTAGGCCATAAAAACTGAGTCTGGAAGCTGCAGAGTAGCGTAATTACTCACCAAATTGACACGTGAATCGATTTAAAAATCGCTCGTTTCCTGCTAAAAATGGAAAGTGGTGTGAAAATGGGCCCGCACCTCCGAAAACCAAAATTCGATTTTTTTTTTCCCAAACGTGTTCTTAGGCCATAAAAACTGAGTCTCGAAGCTACAGAGTAGCGTAATTACTCACCAAATTGACGCGTGAATCGATTTAAAAATCGCACGTTTTCTGCTAAAAATGGAAAGTGGTGTGAAAATGGGCGCGCACCTCCGAAATCCAAAATTCGATTTTTTTTTGCGAAAACATGTTCTTATGCAATAAAAACTGGGTCTGGAAGCTGCAGAGTAGCGTAATTACTCACCAAATTGACGCGTGAATCAATTTAAAAGTCGCTCGTTTTCTGCTAAAAATGGAAAGTGGTGTGAAAATGGGCCCGCACCTCCGAAAACCAAAATTCGATTTTTTTTGCGAAAACATGTTCTTATGCAATAAAAACTGGGTCTGGAAGCTACAGAGTAGCGTAATTACTCACCAAATTGACGCGTGAATCGATTTAAAAGTCGCACGTTTTCTGCTAAAAATGGAAAGTGGTGTGAAAATGGGCGCGCACCTCCGAAAACCAAAATTCGATTTTTTTTGCGAAAACATGTTCTTATGCAATAAAAACTGGGTCTGGAAGCTGCAGAGTAGCGTAATTACTCACCAAATTGACGCGTGAATCGATTTAAAAAATCGCTCGTTTTCTGCTAAAAATGGAAAGTGGTGTGAAAATGGGCCCGCACCTCCGAAAACCAAAATTCGATTTTTTTTGCGAAAACGTGTTCCTAGGCCATAAAAACTGAGTCTGGAAGCTGCAGAGTAGCGTAATTACTCACCAAATTGACGCGTGAATCGATTTAAAAATCGCTCGTTTCCTGCTAAAAATGGAAAGTGGTGTGAAAATGGGCCCCGCACCTCCGAAAACCAAAATTCGATTTTTTTTTTCCAAAACGTGTTCTTAGGCCATAAAAACTGAGTCTGGAAGCTGCAGAGTAGCGTAATTACTCAAGAATTGACGCGTGAATCGATTTAAAAATCGCTCGTTTTCTGCTAAAAATGGAAAGTGGTGTGAAAATGGGCCCGCACCTCCGATAACCAGAATTCGATTTTTTTTTTGCGAAAACGTGTTCCTAGGCCATAAAAACTGAGTCTGGAAGCTGCAGAGTAGCTTAATTACTCACCAAATTGACACGTGAATCGATTTAAAAATCGCTCGTTTCCTGCTAAAAATGGAAAGTGGTGTGAAAATGGGCCCGCACCTCCGAAAACCAAAATTCGATTTTTTTTCCAAAACGTGTTCTTAGGCCATAAAAACTGAGTCTGGAAGCTACAGAGTAGCGTAATTACTCACCAAATTGACGCGTGAATCGATTTAAAAATCGCCACGTTTTCTGCTAAAAATGGAAAGTGGTGTGAAAATGGGCCCCGCACCTCCGAAAACCAAAATTCGATTTTTTTTTGCGAAAACATGTTCTTATGCAATAAAAACTGGGTCTGGAAGCTGCAGAGTAGCGTAATTACTCACCAAATTGACGCGTGAATCAATTTAAAAATCGCTCGTTTTCTGCTAAAAATGGAAAGTGGTGTGAAAATGGGCCTGCACCTCCGAAAACCAAAATTCGATTTTTTTTTGCGAAAACATGTTCTTCTGCAATAAAAACTGGGTCTGGAAGCTACAGAGTAGCGTAATTACTCACCAAATTGACGCGTGAATCGATTTAAAAGTCGCACGTTTTCTGCTAAAAATGGAAAGTGGTGTGAAAATGGGCGCGCACCTCCGAAAACCAAAATTCGATTTTTTTTGCGAAAACATGTTCTTATGCAATAAAAACTGGGTCTGGAAGCTGCAGAGTAGCGTAATTACTCACCAAATTGACGCGTGAATCGATTTAAAAATCGCTCGTTTTTTGCTAAAAATGGAAAGTGGTGTGAAAATGGGCCCGCACCTCCGAAAAACCAAAATTCGATTTTTTTTTGCGAAAACGTGTTCCTAGGCCATAAAAACTGAGTCTGGAAGCTGCAGAGTAGCGTAATTACTCACCAAATTGACGCGTGAATCGATTTAAAAATCGCTCGTTTCCTGCTAAAAATGGAAAGTGGTGTGAAAATGGGCCCGCACCTCCGAAAACCAAAATTCGATTTTTTTTTTCCAAAACGTGTTCTTAGGCCATAAAAACTGAGTCTGGAAGCTGCAGAGTAGCGTAATTACTCAAGAAATTGACGCGTGAATCGATTTAAAAAATCGCTCGTTTTCTGCTAAAAATGGAAAGTGGTGTGAAAATGGGCCCGCACCTCCGATAACCAGAATTCGATTTTTTTTTGCGAAAACGTGTTCCTAGGCCATAAAAACTGAGTCTGGAAGCTGCAGAGTAGCTTAATTACTCACCAAATTGACACGTGAATCGATTTAAAAATCGCTCGTTTCCTGCTAAAAATGGAAAGTGGTGTGAAAATGGGCCCGCACCTCCGAAAACCAAAATTCGATTTTTTTTCCAAAACGTGTTCTTAGGCCATAAAAACTGAGTCTGGAAGCTACAGAGTAGCGTAATTACTCACCAAATTGACGCGTGAATCGATTTAAAAATCGCACGTTTTCTGCTAAAAATGGAAAGTGGTGTGAAAATGGGCCCGCACCTCCGAAAACCAAAATTCGATTTTTTTTGCGAAAACATGTTCTTATGCAATAAAAAACTGGGTCTGGAAGCTGCAGAGTAGCGTAATTACTCACCAAATTGACGCGTGAATCGATTTAAAAATCGCTCGTTTTCTGCTAAAAATGGAAAGTGGTGTGAAAATGGGTCCGCACCTCCGAAAACCAAAATTCGATTTTTTTTGCGAAAACGTGTTCCTAGGCCATAAAAAACTGAGTCTGGAAGCTGCAGAGTAGCGTAATTACTCACCAAATTGACGCGTGAATCGATTTAAAAATCGCTCGTTTTCTGCTAAAAATGGAAAGTGGTGTGAAAATGGGCCCGCACCTCCGAAAACCAAAATTCGATTTTTTTTGCGAAAACGTGTTCCTAGGCCATAAAAACTGAGTCTGGAAGCTGCAGAGTAGCGTAATTACTCACCAAATTGATGCGCGAATCGATTTAAAAATCGCTCGTTTCCTGCTAAAAATGGAAAATGGTGTGAAAATGGGCCCGCACCTCCGAAAACCAAAATTCGATTTTTTTTTTCCAAAACGTGTTCTTAGGCCATAAAAACTGAGTCTGGAAGCTGCAGAGTAGCGTAATTACTCAAGAAATTGACGCGTGAATCGATTTAAAAATCGCTCGTTTTCTGCTAAAAATGGAAAGTGGTGTGAAAATGGGCCCGCACCTCCGATAACCAAAATTCGATTTTTTTTTGCGAAAACATGTTCTTATGCAATAAAAACTGGGTCTGGAAGCTGCAGAGTAGCGTAATTACTCACCGAATTGACGCGTGAATCGATTTAAAAATCGCTCGTTTTCTGCTAAAAATGGAAAGTGGTGTGAAAATGGGCCCGCACCTCCGAAAACCAAAATTCGATTTTTTTGCGAAAACGTGTTCCTAGGCCATAAAAACTGAGTCTGGAAGCTGCAGAGTAGCGTAATTACTCACCAAATTGACGCGTGAATCGATTTAAAAATCGCACGTTTTCTGCTAAAAATGGAAAGTGGTGTGAAAATGGGCGCGCACCTCCGAAAACCAAAATTCGATTTTTTTTGCGAAAACATGTTCTTATGCAATAAAAACTGGGTCTGGAAGCTGCAGAGTAGCGTAATTACTCACCAAATTGACGCGTGAATCGATTTAAAAATCGCTCGTTTTCTGCTAAAAATGGAAAGTGGTGTGAAAATGGGCCCGCACCTCCGAAAACCAAAATTCGATTTTTTTTGCGAAAACGTGTTCCTAGGCCATAAAAACTGAGTCTGGAAGCTGCAGAGTAGCGTAATTACTCACCAAATTGACGCGTGAATCGATTTAAAAATCGCACGTTTTCTGCTAAAAATGGAAAGTGGTGTGAAAATGGGCGCGCACCTCCGAAAACCAAAATTCGATTTTTTTTTGCGAAAACATGTTCTTATGCAATAAAAACTGGGTCTGGAAGCTGCAGAGTAGCGTAATTACTCTCCAAATTGACGCGTGAATCGATTTAAAAATCGCTCGTTTTCTGCTAAAAATGGAAAGTGGTGTGAAAATGGGCCCGCACCTCCGAAAACCAAAATTCGATTTTTTTTGCGAAAACGTGTTCCTAGGCCATAAAAACTGAGTCTGGAAGCTGCAGAGTAGCGTAATTACTCACCAAATTGACGCGTGAATCGATTTAAAAATCGCACGTTTTCTGCTAAAAATGGAAAGTGGTGTGAAAATGGGCCCGCACCTCCGAAAACCAAAATTCGATTTTTTTTTCCAAAACGTGTTCTTAGGCCATAAAAACTGTGTCTGGAAGTTGCAGAGTAGCGTAATTACTCAAGAAATTGACGCGTGAATCGATTTAAAAAATCGCTCGTTTTCTGCTAAAAATGGAAAGTGGTGTGAAAATGGGCCCGCACCTCCGATAACCAAAATTCGATTTTTTTTGCGAAAACGTGTTCCTAGGCCATAAAAACTGAGTCTGGAAGCTGCAGAGTAGCGTAATTACTCACCAAATTGACACGTGAATCGATTTAAAAATCGCTCGTTTCCTTCTAAAAATGGAAAGTGGTGTGAAAATGGGCCCGCACCTCCGAAAACCAAAATTCGATTTTTTTTTTTCCAAAACGTGTTCTTAGGCCATAAAAACTGAGTCTGGAAGCTACAGAGTAGCGTAATTACCCACCAAATTGACGCGTGAAATCGATTTAAAAATCGCACGTTTTCTACTAAAAATGGAAAGTGGTGTGAAAATGGGCGCGCACCTCCGAAAACCAAAATTCGACTTTTTTTGCGAAAACATGTTCTTATGCAATAAAAACTGGGTCTGGAAGCTGCAGAGTAGCGTAATTACTCACCAAATTGACACGTGAATCGATTTAAAAATCGCTCGTTTCCTGCTAAAAATGGAAAGTGGTGTGAAAATGGGCCCGCACCTACGAAAACCAAAATTCGATATTTTTTTCCAAAACGTGTTCTTAGGCCATAAAAACTGAGTCTGGAAGCTACAGAGTAGCGTAATTACTCACCAAATTGACGCGTGAAATCGATTTAAAAATCGCACGTTTTCTACTAAAAATGGAAAGTGGTGTGAAAATGGGCGCGCACCTCCGAAAACCAAAATTCGATTTTTTTGCGAAAACATGTTCTTATGCAATAAAAACTGAGTCTGGAAGCTGCAGAGTAGCGTAATTACTCACCAAATTGACGCGTGAATCGATTTAAAAATCGCTCGTTTTCTGCTAAAAATGGAAAGTGGTGTGAAAATGGGCCCGCACCTACGAAAACCAAAATTCGATTTTTTTTTTCCAAAACGTGTTCTTAGGTCATAAAAACTGAGTCTGGAAGCTACAGAGTAGCGTAATTACTCACCAAATTGACGCGTGAAATCGATTTAAAAATCGCACGTTTTCTACTAAAAATGGAAAGTGGTGTGAAAATGGGCCCGCACCTCCGAAAACCAAAATTCGATTTTTTTTTTCCAAAACGTGTTCTTAGGCCATAAAAACTGAGTCTGGAAGCTACAGAGTAGCGTAATTACTCACCAAATTGACGCGTGAAATCGATTTAAAAATCGCACGTTTTCTACTAAAAATGGAAAGTGGTGTGAAAATGGGCGCGCACCTCCGAAAACCAAAATTCGATTTTTTTTGCGAAAACATGTTCTTATGCAATAAAAACTGGGTCTGGAAGCTGCAGAGTAGCGTAATTACTCACCAAATTGACACGTGAATCGATTTAAAAATCGCTCGTTTCCTGCTAAAAATGGAAAGTGGTGTGAAAATGGGCCCGCACCTCCGAAAACCAAAATTCGATTTTTTTTTTTCCAAAACGTGTTCTTAGGCCATAAAAACTGAGTCTGGAAGCTGCAGAGTAGCGTAATTACTCAAGAAATTGACGCGTGAATCGATTTAAAAATCGCTCGTTTTCTGCTAAAAATGGAAAGTGGTGTGAAAATGGGCCCGCACCTCCGATAACCAAAATTCGATTTTTTTTGCGAAAACGTGTTCCTAGGCCATAAAAACTGAGTCTGGAAGCTGCAGAGTAGCGTAATTACTCACCAAATTGACACGTGAATCGATTTAAAAATCGCTCGTTTCCTGCTAAAAATGGAAAGTGGTGTGAAAATGGGGCCCGCACCTCCGAAAACCAAAATTCGATTTTTTTTTCCAAAACGTGTTCTTAGGCCATAAAAACTGAGTCTGGAAGCTGCAGAGTAGCGTAATTACTCAAGAAATTGACGCGTGAATCGATTTAAAAATCGCTCGTTTTCTGCTAAAAATGGAAAGTGGTGTGAAAATGGGGCCCGCACCTCCGATAACCAAAATTCGATTTTTTTTGCGAAAACGTGTTCCTAGGCCATAAAAACTGAGTCTGGAAGCTGCAGAGTAGCGTAATTACTCACCAAATTGACACGTGAATCGATTTAAAAATCGCTCGTTTCCTGCTAAAAATGGAAAGTGGTGTGAAAATGGGCCCGCACCTCCGAAAACCAAAATTCGATTTTTTTTTCCAAAACGTGTTCTTAGGCCATAAAAACTGAGTCTGGAAGCTACAGAGTAGCGTAATTACTCACCAAATTGACGCGTGAAATCGATTTAAAAATCGCACGTTTTCTACTAAAAATGGAAAGTGGTGTGAAAATGGGCGCGCACCTCCGAAAACCAAAATTCGATTTTTTTTGCAAAAACATGTTCTTATGCAATAAAAACTGGGTCTGGAAGCTGCAGAGTAGCGTAATTACTCACCAAATTGACACGTGAATCGATTTAAAAATCGCTCGTTTCCTGCTAAAAATGGAAAGTGGTGTGAAAATGGGCCCGCACCTACGAAAACCAAAATTCGATTTTTTTTTTCCAAAACGTGTTCTTAGGCCATAAAAACTGAGTCTGGAAGCTACAGAGTAGCGTAATTACTCACCAAATTGACGCGTGAAATCGATTTAAAAATCGCACGTTTTCTACTAAAAATGGAAAGTGGTGTGAAAATGGGCGCGCACCTCCGAAAACCAAAATTCGATTTTTTTTGCGAAAACATGTTCTTATGCAATAAAAACTGAGTCTGGAAGCTGCAGAGTAGCGTAATTACTCACCAAATTGACGCGTGAATCGATTTAAAAATCGCTCGTTTTCTGCTAAAAATGGAAAGTGGTGTGAAAATGGGCCCCGCACCTACGAAAACCAAAATTCGATTTTTTTTTCCAAAACGTGTTCTTAGGCCATAAAAACTGAGTCTGGAAGCTACAGAGTAGCGTAATTACTCACCAAATTGACGCGTGAAATCGATTTAAAAATCGCACGTTTTCTACTAAAAATGGAAAGTGGTGTGAAAATGGGCCCGCACCTCCGAAAACCAAAATTCGATTTTTTTTTTCCAAAACGTGTTCTTAGGCCATAAAAACTGAGTCTGGAAGCTACAGAGTAGCGTAATTACTCACCAAATTGACGCGTGAAATCGATTTAAAAATCGCACGTTTTCTACTAAAAATGGAAAGTGGTGTGAAAATGGGGCGCGCACCTCCGAAAACCAAAATTCGATTTTTTTTGCGAAAACATGTTCTTATGCAATAAAAACTGGGTCTGGAAGCTGCAGAGTAGCGTAATTACTCACCAAATTGACACGTGAATCGATTTAAAAATCGCTCGTTTCCTGCTAAAAATGTAAAGTGGTGTGAAAATGGGCCCGCACCTCCGAAAACCAAAATTCGATTTTTTTTTTCCAAAACGTGTTCTTAGGCCATAAAAACTGAGTCTGGAAGCTGCAGAGTAGCGTAATTACTCAAGAAATTGACGCGTGAATCGATTTAAAAATCGCTCGTTTTCTGCTAAAAATGGAAAGTGGTGTGAAAATGGGCCCGCACCTCCGATAACCAAAATTCGATTTTTTTTGCGAAAACATGTTCTTATGCAATAAAAACTGGGTCTGTAATCTGCAGAGTAGCGTAATTACTCACCAAATTGACGCGGTGAATCGATTTAAAAATCGCTCGTTTTCTGCTAAAAATGGAAAGTGGTGTGAAAATGGGCCCGCACCTCCGAAAACCAAAATTCGATTTTTTTTCCAAAACGTGTTCTTAGGCCATAAAAACTGGGTCTGGAAGCTGCAGAGTAGCGTAATTACTCACCAAATTGACGCGTGAATCGATTTAAAAATCGCTCGTTTTCTGCTAAAAATGGAAAGTGGTGTGAAAATGGGCCCGCACATCCGATAACCAAAATTCGATTTTTTTTGCGAAAACGAGTTCCTAGGCCATAAAAACTGAGTCTGGAAGCTGCAGAGTAGCGTAATTACTCACCAAATTGACACGTGAATCGATTTAAAAATCGCTCGTTTCCTGCTAAAAATGGAAAGTGGTGTGAAAATGGGCCCGCACCTCCGAAAACCAAAATTCGATTTTTTTTTTCCCAAACGTGTTCTTAGGCCATAAAAACTGAGTCTCGAAGCTACAGAGATAGCGTAATTACTCACCAAATTGACGCGTGAATCGATTTAAAAATCGCACGTTTTCTGCTAAAAATGGAAAGTGGTGTGAAAATGGGCGCGCACCTCCGAAAACCAAAATTCGATTTTTTTTTGCGAAAACATGTTCTTATGCAATAAAAACTGGGTCTGGAAGCTGCAGAGTAGCGTAATTACTCACCAAATTGACACGTGAATCGATTTAAAAATCGCTCGTTTCCTGCTAAAAATGGAAAGTGGTGTGAAAATGGGCCCGCACCTACGAAAACCAAAATTCGATTTTTTTTTCCAAAACGTGTTCTTAGGCCATAAAAACTGAGTCTGGAAGCTACAGAGTAGCGTAATTACTCACCAAATTGACGCGTGAAATCGATTTAAAAATCGCACGTTTTCTACTAAAAATGGAAAGTGGTGTGAAAATGGGCGCGCACCTCCGAAAACCAAAATTCGATTTTTTTGCGAAAACATGTTCTTATGCAATAAAAACTGAGTCTGGAAGCTGCAGAGTAGCGTAATTACTCACCAAATTGACGCGTGAATCGATTTAAAAATCGCTCGTTTTCTGCTAAAAATGGAAAGTGGTGTGAAAATGGGCCCGCACCTACGAAAACCAAAATTCGATTTTTTTTTTCCAAAACGTGTTCTTAGGCCATAAAAACTAAGTCTGGAAGCTAAGGAGTAGCGTAATTACTCACCAAATTGACGCGTGAAATCGATTTAAAAATCGCACGTTTTCTACTAAAAATGGAAAGTGGTGTGAAAATGGGCCCGCACCTCCGAAAACCAAAATTCGATTTTTTTTTTCCAAAACGTGTTCTTAGGCCATAAAAACTGAGTCTGGAAGCTACAGAGTAGCGTAATTACTCACCAAATTGACGCGTGAAATCGATTTAAAAATCGCACGTTTTCTACTAAAAATGGAAAGTGGTGTGAAAATGGGCGCGCACCTCCGAAAACCAAAATTCGATTTTTTTTTGCGAAAACATGTTCTTATGCAATAAAAACTGGGTCTGGAAGCTGCAGAGTAGCGTAATTACTCACCAAATTGACACGTGAATCGATTTAAAAATCGCTCGTTTCCTGCTAAAAATGGAAAGTGGTGTGAAAATGGGCCCGCACCTCCGAAAACCAAAATTCGATTTTTTTTTTCCAAAACGTGTTCTTAGGCCATAAAAACTGAGTCTGGAAGCTGCAGAGTAGCGTAATTACTCAAGAAATTGACGCGTGAATCGATTTAAAAATCGCTCGTTTTCTGCTAAAAATGGAAAGTGGTGTGAAAATGGGCCCGCACCTCCGATAACCAAAATTCGATTTTTTTTTGCGAAAACGTGTTCCTAGGCCATAAAAACTGAGTCTGGAAGCTGCAGAGTAGCGTAATTACTCACCAAATTGACACGTGAATCGATTTAAAAATCGCTCGTTTCCTGCTAAAAATGGAAAGTGGGTGTGAAAATGGGCCCGCACCTCCGAAAACCAAAATTCGATTTTTTTTTCCAAAACGTGTTCTTAGGCCATAAAAACTGTGTCTGGAAGTTGCAGAGTAGCGTAATTACTCAAGAAATTGACGCGTGAATCGATTTAAAAATCGCTCGTTTTCTGCTAAAAATGGAAAGTGGTGTGAAAATGGGCCCGCACCTCCGATAACCAAAATTCGATTTTTTTGCGAAAACGTGTTCCTAGGCCATAAAAACTGAGTCTGGAAGCTGCAGAGTAGCGTAATTACTCACCAAATTGACACGTGAATCGATTTAAAAATCGCTCGTTTCCTGCTAAAAATGGAAAGTGGTGTGAAAATGGGCCCGCACCTCCGAAAACCAAAATTCGATTTTTTTTTTCCAAAACGTGTTCTTAGGCCATAAAAACTGAGTCTGGAAGCTACAGAGTAGCGTAATTACTCACCAAATTGACGCGTGAAATCGATTTAAAAATCGCACGTTTTCTATTAAAAATGGAAAGTGGTGTGAAAATGGGCGCGCACCTCCGAAAACCAAAATTCGATTTTTTTTGCGAAAACATGTTCTTATGCAATAAAAACTGGGTCTGGAAGCTGCAGAGTAGCATAATTACTCACCAAATTGACACGTGAATCGATTTAAAAATCGCTCGTTTCCTGCTAAAAATGGAAAGTGGTGTGAAAATGGGCCCGCACCTACGAAAACCAAAATTCGATATTTTTTTCCAAAACGTGTTCTTAGGCCATAAAAACTGAGTCTGGAAGCTACAGAGTAGCGTAATTACTCACCAAATTGACGCGTGAAATCGATTTAAAAATCGCACGTTTTCTACTAAAAATGGAAAGTGGTGTGAAAATGGGCCCGCACCTCCGAAAACCAAAATTCGATTTTTTTTTTGCGGAAAACATGTTTCTTATGCAATAAAAACTGGGTCTGGAAGCTGCAGAGTAGCGTAATTACTCACCAAATTGACACGTGAATCGATTTAAAAATCGCTCGTTTCTTGCTAAAAATGGAAAGTGGTGTGAAAATGGGCCCGCACCTACGAAAACCAAAATTCGATTTTTTTTTCCAAAACGTGTTCTTAGGCCATAAAAACTGAGTCTGGAAGCTACAGAGTAGCGTAATTACTCACCAAATTGACGCGTGAAATCGATTTAAAAATCGCACGTTTTCTACTAAAAATGGAAAGTGGTGTGAAAATGGGCGCGCACCTCCGAAAACCAAAATTCGATTTTTTTGCGAAAACATGTTCTTATGCAATAAAAACTGAGTCTGGAAGCTGCAGAGTAGCGTAATTACTCACCAAATTGACGCGTGAATCGATTTAAAAATCGCTCGTTTTCTGCTAAAAATGGAAAGTGGTGTGAAAATGGGCCCGCACCTACGAAAACCAAAATTCGATTTTTTTTTTCCAAAACGTGTTCTTAGGCCATAAAAACTGTGTCTGGAAGTTGCAGAGTAGCGTAATTACTCAAGAAATTGACGCGTGAATCGATTTAAAAATCGCTCGTTTTCTGCTAAAAATGGAAAGTGGTGTGAAAATGGGCCCGCACCTCCGATAACCAAAATTCGATTTTTTTTGCGAAAACGTGTTCCTAGGCCATAAAAACTGAGTCTGGAAGCTGCAGAGTAGCGTAATTACTCACCAAATTGACACGTGAATCGACGATTTAAAAATCGCTCGTTTCCTGCTAAAAAAGGAAAGTGGTGTGAAAATGGGCCCGCACCTCCGAAACCAAAATTCGATTTTTTTTTCAAAACGTGTTCTTAGGCCATAAAAACTGTGTCTGGAAGTTGCAGAGTAGCGTAATTACTCAAGAAATTGACGCGTGAATCGATTTAAAAATCGCTTCGTTTTCTGCTAAAAAATGGAAAGTGGTGTGAAAATGGGCCCGCACCTCCGATAACCAAAATTCGATTTTTTTGCGAAAACGTGTTCCTAGGCCATAAAAACTGAGTACTGGAAGCTGCAGAGTAGCGTAATTACTCACCAAAATTGACACGTGAATCGATTTAAAAATCGCCTCGTTTCCTGCTAAAAATGGAAGTGGGTGTGAAAAATGGGCCCGCACCTCCGAAAACCAAAATTCGATTTTTTTTTCCAAAACGTGTTCTTAGGCCATAAAAACTGAGTCTGGAAGCTACAGAGTAGCGTAATTACTCACCAAATTGACGCGTGAAATCGATTTAAAAATCGCACGTTTTCTATTAAAAATGGAAAGTGGTGTGAAAATGGGCGCGCACCTCCGAAAACCAAAATTCGATTTTTTTTTGCGAAAACATGTTCTTATGCAATAAAAACTGGGTCTGGAAGCTGCAGAGTAGCATAATTACTCACCAAATTGACACGTGAATCGATTTAAAAATCGCTCGTTTCCTGCTAAAAATGGAAAGTGGTGTGAAAATGGGCCCGCACCTACGAAAACCAAAATTCGATATTTTTTTTCCAAAACGTGTTCTTAGGCCATAAAAACTGAGTCTGGAAGCTACAGAGTAGCGTAATTACTCACCAAATTGACGCGTGAAATCGATTTAAAAATCGCACGTTTTCTACTAAAAATGGAAAGTGGTGTGAAAATGGGCCCGCACCTCCGAAAACCAAAATTCGATTTTTTTTTGCGAAAACATGTTCTTATGCAATAAAAACTGGGTCTGGAAGCTGCAGAGTAGCGTAATTACTCAACAAATTGACACGTGAATCGATTTAAAAATCGCTCGTTTCTTGCTAAAAATGGAAAGTGGTGTGAAAATGGGCCCGCACCTACGAAAACCAAAATTCGATTTTTTTTTCCAAAACGTGTTCTTAGGCCATAAAAACTGAGTCTGGAAGCTACAGAGTAGCGTAATTACTCACCAAATTGACGCGTGAAATCGATTTAAAAATCGCACGTTTTCTACTAAAAATGGAAAGTGGTGTGAAAATGGGCGCGCACCTCCGAAAACCAAAATTCGATTTTTTTGCGAAAACATGTTCTTATGCAATAAAAACTGAGTCTGGAAGCTGCAGAGTAGCGTAATTACTCACCAAATTGACGCGTGAATCGATTTAAAAATCGCTCGTTTTCTGCTAAAAATGGAAAGTGGTGTGAAAATGGGCCCGCACCTACGAAAACCAAAATTCGATTTTTTTTTCCAAAACGTGTTCTTAGGCCATAAAAACTGTGTCTGGAAGTTGCAGAGTAGCGTAATTACTCAAGAAATTGACGCGTGAATCGATTTAAAAATCGCTCGTTTTCTGCTAAAAATGGAAAGTGGTGTGAAAATGGGCCCGCACCTCCGATAACCAAAATTCGATTTTTTTTTGCGAAAACGTGTTCCTAGGCCATAAAAACTGAGTCTGGAAGCTGCAGAGTAGCGTAATTACTCACCAAATTGACACGTGAATCGATTTAAAAATCGCTCGTTTCCTGCTAAAAATGGAAAGTGGTGTGAAAATGGGCCCGCACCTCCGAAAACCAAAATTCGATTTTTTTTTCCAAAACGTGTTCTTAGGCCATAAAAACTGTGTCTGGAAGTTGCAGAGTAGCGTAATTACTCAAGAAATTGACGCGTGAATCGATTTAAAAATCGCTCGTTTTCTGCTAAAAATGGAAAGTGGTGTGAAAATGGGCCCGCACCTCCGATAACCAAAATTCGATTTTTTTTGCGAAAACGTGTTCCTAGGCCATAAAAACTGAGTCTGGAAGCTGCAGAGTAGCGTAATTACTCACCAAATTGACACGTGAATCGATTTAAAAATCGCTCGTTTCCTGCTAAAAATGGAAAGTGGTGTGAAAATGGGCCCGCACCTCCGAAAACCAAAATTCGATTTTTTTTTCCAAAACGTGTTCTTAGGCCATAAAAACTGAGTCTGGAAGCTACAGAGTAGCGTAATTACTCACCAAATTGACGCGTGAAATCGATTTAAAAATCGCACGTTTTCTATTAAAAATGGAAAGTGGTGTGAAAATGGGCGCGCACCTCCGAAAACCAAAATTCGATTTTTTTTGCGAAAACATGTTCTTATGCAATAAAAACTGGGTCTGGAAGCTGCAGAGTAGCATAATTACTCACCAAATTGACACGTGAATCGATTTAAAAATCGCTCGTTTCCTGCTAAAAATGGAAAGTGGTGTGAAAATGGGCCCGCACCTACGAAAACCAAAATTCGATATTTTTTTCCAAAACGTGTTCTTAGGCCATAAAAACTGAGTCTGGAAGCTACAGAGTAGCGTAATTACTCACCAAATTGACGCGTGAAATCGATTTAAAAATCGCACGTTTTCTACTAAAAATGGAAAGTGGTGTGAAAATGGGCCCGCACCTCCGAAAACCAAAATTCGATTTTTTTTTGCGAAAACATGTTCTTATGCAATAAAAACTGGGTCTGGAAGCTGCAGAGTAGCGTAATTACTCACCAAATTGACACGTGAATCGATTTAAAAATCGCTCGTTTCCTGCTAAAAATGGAAAGTGGTGTGAAAATGGGCCCGCACCTACGAAAACCAAAATTCGATATTTTTTTCCAAAACGTGTTCTTAGGCCATAAAAACTGAGTCTGGAAGCTACAGAGTAGCGTAATTACTCACCAAATTGACGCGTGAAATCGATTTAAAAATCGCACGTTTTCTACTAAAAATGGAAAGTGGTGTGAAAATGGGCCCGCACCTCCGAAAACCAAAATTCGATTTTTTTTTGCGAAAACATGTTCTTATGCAATAAAAACTGGGTCTGGAAGCTGCAGAGTAGCGTAATTACTCACCAAATTGACACGTGAATCGATTTAAAAATCGCTCGTTTCTTGCTAAAAATGGAAAGTGGTGTGAAAATGGGCCCGCACCTACGAAAACCAAAATTCGATTTTTTTTTTCCAAAACGTGTTCTTAGGCCATAAAAACTGAGTCTGGAAGCTACAGAGTAGCGTAATTACTCACCAAATTGACGCGTGAAATCGATTTAAAAATCGCACGTTTTCTACTAAAAATGGAAAGTGGTGTGAAAATGGGCGCGCACCTCCGAAAACCAAAATTCGATTTTTTTTGCGAAAACATGTTCTTATGCAATAAAAACTGAGTCTGGAAGCTGCAGAGTAGCGTAATTACTCACCAAATTGACGCGTGAATCGATTTAAAAATCGCTCGTTTTCTGCTAAAAATGGAAAGTGGTGTGAAAATGGGCCCGCACCTACGAAAACCAAAATTCGATTTTTTTTCCAAAACGTGTTCTTAGGCCATAAAAACTGAGTCTGGAAGCTACAGAGTAGCGTAATTACTCACCAAATTGACGCGTGAAATCGATTTAAAAATCGCACGTTTTCTACTAAAAATGGAAAGTGGTGTGAAAATGGGCCCGCACCTCCGAAAACCAAAATTCGATTTTTTTTTTCCAAAACGTGTTCTTAGGCCATAAAAACTGAGTCTGGAAGCTACAGAGTAGCGTAATTACTCACCAAATTGACGCGTGAAATCGATTTAAAAATCGCACGTTTTCTACTAAAAATGGAAAGTGGTGTGAAAATGGGCGCGCACCTCCGAAAACCAAAATTCGATTTTTTTTGCGAAAACATGTTCTTATGCAATAAAAAACTGGGTCTGGAAGCTGCAGAGTAGCGTAATTACTCACCAAATTGACACGTGAATCGATTTAAAAATCGCTCGTTTCCTGCTAAAAATGGAAAGTGGTGTGAAAATGGGCCCGCACCTCCGAAAACCAAAATTCGATTTTTTTTTTCCAAAACGTGTTCTTAGGCCATAAAAAACTGAGTCTGGAAGCTGCAGAGTAGCGTAATTACTCAAGAAATTGACGCGTGAATCGATTTAAAAATCGCTCGTTTTCTGCTAAAAATGGAAAGTGGTGTGAAAATGGGCCCGCACCTCCGATAACCAAAATTCGATTTTTTTTTGCGAAAACGTGTTCCTAGGCCATAAAAACTGAGTCTGGAAGCTGCAGAGTAGCGTAATTACTCACCAAATTGACACGTGAATCGATTTAAAAATCGCTCGTTTCCTGCTAAAAATGGAAAGTGGTGTGAAAATGGGCCCGCACCTCCGAAAACCAAAATTCGATTTTTTTTTCCAAAACGTGTTCTTAGGCCATAAAAACTGTGTCTGGAAGTTGCAGAGTAGCGTAATTACTCAAGAAATTGACGCGTGAATCGATTTAAAAATCGCTCGTTTTCTGCTAAAAATGGAAAGTGGTGTGAAAATGGGCCCGCACCTCCGATAACCAAAATTCGATTTTTTTGCGAAAACGTGTTCCTAGGCCATAAAAACTGAGTCTGGAAGCTGCAGAGTAGCGTAATTACTCACCAAATTGACACGTGAATCGATTTAAAAATCGCTCGTTTCTTGCTAAAAATGGAAAGTGGTGTGAAAATGGGCCCGCACCTACGAAAACCAAAATTCGATTTTTTTTTCCAAAACGTGTTCTTAGGCCATAAAAACTGAGTCTGGAAGCTACAGAGTAGCGTAATTACTCACCAAATTGACGCGTGAAATCGATTTAAAAATCACACGTTTTCTACTAAAAATGGAAAGTGGTGTGAAAATGGGCGCGCACCTCCGAAAACCAAAATTCGATTTTTTTTGCGAAAACATGTTCTTATGCAATAAAAACTGAGTCTGGAAGCTGCAGAGTAGCGTAATTACTCACCAAAGTTGACGCGTGAATCGATTTAAAAATCGCTCGTTTTCTGCTAAAAATGGAAAGTGGTGTGAAAATGGGCCCGCACCTACGAAAACCAAAAATTCGATTTTTTTTCCAAAACGTGTTCTTAGGCCATAAAAACTGAGTCTGGAAGCTACAGAGTAGCGTAATTACTCACCAAATTGACGCGTGAAATCGATTTAAAAATCGCACGTTTTCTACTAAAAATGGAAAGTGGTGTGAAAATGGGCCCGCACCTCCGAAAACCAAAATTCGATTTTTTTTTTCCAAAACGTTGTTCTTAGGCCATAAAAACTGAGTCTGGAAGCTACAGAGTAGCGTAATTACTCACCAAATTGACGCGTGAAATCGATTTAAAAATCGCACGTTTTCTACTAAAAATGGAAAGTGGTGTGAAAATGGGGGGCGCGCACCTCCGAAAACCAAAATTCGATTTTTTTTGCGAAAACATGTTCTTATGCAATAAAAACTGGGTCTGGAAGCTGCAGAGTAGCGTAATTACTCACCAAATTGACACGTGAATCGATTTAAAAATCGCTCGTTTCCTGCTAAAAATGGAAAGTGGGTGTGAAAATGGGCCCGCACCTCCGAAAACCAAAATTCGATTTTTTTTTTTCCAAAACGTGTTCTTAGGCCATAAAAACTGAGTCTGGAAGCTGCAGAGTAGCGTAATTACTCAAGAAATTGACGCGTGAATCGATTTAAAAATCGCTCGTTTTCTGCTAAAAATGGAAAGTGGTGTGAAAATGGGCCCGCACCTCCGATAACCAAAATTCGATTTTTTTTGCGAAAACGTGTTCCTAGGCCATAAAAACTGAGTCTGGAAGCTGCAGAGTAGCGTAATTACTCACCAAATTGACACGTGAATCGATTTAAAAATCGCTCGTTTCCTGCTAAAAATGGAAAAGTGGTTGTGAAAATGGGCCCCGCACCTCCGAAAACCAAAATTCGATTTTTTTTTCCAAAACGTGTTCTTAGGCCATAAAAACTGTGTCTGGAAGTTGCAGAGTAGCGTAATTACTCAAGAAATTGACGCGTGATCGATTTAAAAATCGCTCGTTTTCTGCTAAAAATGGAAAGTGGTGTGAAAATGGGCCCGCACCTCCGATAACCAAAATTCGATTTTTTTGCGAAAACGTGTTCCTAGGCCATAAAAACTGAGTCTGGAAGCTGCAGAGTAGCGTAATTACTCACCAAATTGACACGTGAATCGATTTAAAAATCGCTCGTTTCCTGCTAAAAATGGAAAGTGGTGTGAAAATGGGCCCGCACCTCCGAAAACCAAAATTCGATTTTTTTTCCAAAACGTGTTCTTAGGCCATAAAAACTGAGTCTGGAAGCTACAGAGTAGCGTAATTACTCACCAATTGACGCGTGAAATCGATTTAAAAATCGCACGTTTTCTACTAAAAATGGAAAGTGGTGTGAAAATGGGCGCGCACCTCCGAAAACCAAAATTCGATTTTTTTTGCGAAAACATGTTCTTATGCAATAAAAACTGGGTCTGGAAGCTGCAGAGTAGCATAATTACTCACCAAATTGACACGTGAATCGATTTAAAAATCGCTCGTTTCCTGCTAAAAATGGAAAGTGGTGTGAAAATGGGCCCGCACCTACGAAAACCAAAATTCGATATTTTTTTCCAAAACGTGTTCTTAGGCCATAAAAACTGAGTCTGGAAGCTACAGAGTAGCGTAATTACTCACCAAATTGACGCGTGAAATCGATTTAAAAATCGCACGTTTTCTACTAAAAATGGAAAGTGTTGTGAAAATGGGCGCGCACCTCCGAAAACCAAAATTCGATTTTTTTTGCGAAAACATGTTCCTAGGCCATAAAAACTGAGTCTGGAAGCTGCAGAGTGGCGTAATTACTCACCAAATTGACACGTGAATCGATTTAAAAATCGCTCGTTTCCTGCTAAAAATGGAAAGTGGTGTGAAAATGGGCCCGCACCTCCGAAAACCAAAATTCGATTTTTTTTCCAAAACGTGTTCTTAGGCCATAAAAACTGAGTCTGGAAGCTACAGAGTAGCGTAATTACTCACCAAATTGACGCGTGAAATCGATTTAAAAATCGCACGTTTTCTACTAAAAATGGAAAGTGGTGTGAAAATGGGCGCGCACCTCCGAAAACCAAAATTCGATTTTTTTTGCGGGAAAACATGTTCTTATGCAATAAAAACTGAGTCTGGAAGCTGCAGAGTAGCGTAATTACTCACCAAATTGACGCGTGAATCGATTTAAAAATCGCTCGTTTTCTGCTAAAAATGGAAAGTGGTGTGAAAATGGGGCCCGCACATCCGATAACCAAAATTCGATTTTTTTTGCGGAAAACGAGTTCCTAGGCCATAAAAACTGAGTCTGGAAGCTGCAGAGTAGCGTAATTACTCACTAAATTGACACGTGAATCGATTTAAAAATCGCTCGTTTCCTGCTAAAAATGGAAAGTGGGTGTGAAAATGGGCCCGCACCTCCGAAAACCAAAATTCGATTTTTTTTTCCCAAACGTGTTCTTAGGCCCATAAAAACTGAGTCTCGAAGCTACAGAGTAGCGTAATTACTCACCAAATTGACGCGTGAATCGATTTAAAAATCGCACGTTTTCTGCTAAAATGGAAAGTGGTGTGAAAATGGGGCGCGCACCTCCGAAAACCAAAATTCGATTTTTTTTTGCGAAAACATGTTCTTATGCAATAAAAACTGGGTCTGGAAGCTGCAGAGTAGCGTAATTACTCACCAAATTGACGCGTGAATCGATTTAAAAATCGCTCGTTTTCTGCTAAAAATGGAAAGTGGTGTGAAAATGGGCCCGCACCTCCGAAAACCAAAATTCGATTTTTTTTTGCGAAAACATGTTCTTATGCAATAAAAAACTGGGTGTGGAAGCTACAGAGTAGCGTAATTACTCACCAAATTGACGCGTGAATCGATTTAAAAGTTGCACGTTTTCTGCTAAAAATGGAAAGTGGTGTGAAAATGGGCGCGCACCTCCGAAAACCAAAATTCGATTTTTTTTTGCGAAAACATGTTCTTATGCAATAAAAACTGGGTCTGGAAGCTGCAGAGTAGCGTAATTACTCACCAAATTGACGCGTGAATCGATTTAAAAATCGCTCGTTTTCTGCTAAAAATGGAAAGTGGTGTGAAAATGGGCCCGCACCTCCGAAAACCAAAATTCGATTTTTTTTTCCAAAACGTGTTCTTAGGCCATAAAAACTGAGTCTGGAAGCTTCAGAGTAGCGTAATTACTCACCAAATTGACGCGTGAAATCGATTTAAAAATCGCCACGTTTTTCTACTAAAAATGGAAAGTGGTGTGAAAATGGGCGCGCACCTCCGAAAACCAAAATTCGATTTTTTTTGCGAAAACATGTTCTTATGCAATAAAAACTGGGTCTGGAAGCTGCAGAGTAGCGTAATTACTCACCAAATTGACGCGTGAATCGATTTAAAAATCGCTCGTTTTCTGCTAAAAATGGAAATTGGTGTGAAAATGGGCCCGCACCTCCGAAAACCAAAATTCGATTTTTTTTTGCGAAAACATGTTCTTATGCAATAAAAACTGGGTCTGGAAGCTGCAAAGTAGCGTAATTACTCACCAAATTGACACGTGAATCGATTTAAAAATCGCTCGTTTCCTGCTAAAAATGGAAAGTGGTGTGAAAATGGGCCCGCACCTCCGAAAACCAAAATTCGATTTTTTTTTTTCCAAAACGTGTTCTTAGGCCATAAAAACTGTGTCTGGAAGTTGCAGAGTAGCGTAATTACTCAAGAAATTGACGCGTGAATCGATTTAAAAATCGCTCGTTTTCTGCTAAAAATGGAAAATGGTGTGAAAATGGGCGCGCACCTCCGAAAACCAAAATTCGATTTTTTTTGCGAAAACGTGTTCCTAGGCCATAAAAAACTGAGTCTGGAAGCTGCAGAGTAGCGTAATTACTCACCAAATTGACGCGTGAATCGATTTAAAAATCGCACGTTTTCTGCTAAAAATGGAAAGTGGTGTGAAAATGGGCCCGCACCTCCGAAAACCAAAATTCGATTTTTTTTTTCCAAAACGTGTTCTTAGGCCATAAAAACTGAGTCTGGAAGCTGCAGAGTAGCGTAATTACTCAAGAAATTGACGCGTGAATCGATTTAAAAGTTGCACGTTTTCTGCTAAAAATGGAAAGTGGTGTGAAAATGGGCGCGCACCTCCGAAAACCAAAATTCGATTTTTTTTTGCGAAAACATGTTCTTATGCAATAAAAACTGGGTCTGGAAGTTGCAGAGTAGCGTAATTAATCACCAAATTGACGCGTGAATCGATTTAAAAATCGCTCGTTTTCTGCTAAAAATGGAAAATGGTGTGAAAATGGGCCCGCACCTCCGAAAACCAAAATTCGATTTTTTTTTGCGAAAACGTGTTCCTAGGCCATAAAAACTGAGTCTGGAAGCTGCAGAGTAGCGTAATTACTCACCAAATTGACGCGTGAATCGATTTAAAAATCGCACGTTTTCTGCTAAAAATGGAAAGTGGTGTGAAAATGGGCCCGCACCTCCGAAAACCAAAATTCGATTTTTTTTTTCCAAAACGTGTTCTTAGGCCATAAAAACTGAGTCTGAAAGCTGCAGAGTAGCGTAATTACTCAAGAAATTGTCGCGGTGAATCGATTTAAAAATCGTTCTTTTTCTGCTAAAAATGGAAAAGTGGTGTGAAAATGGGCCCGCACCTCCCGATAACCAAAATTCGATTTTTTTTTTTGCGAAAACATGTTCTTATGCAATAAAAACTGGGTCTGGAAGCTGCAGAGTAGCGTAATTACTCACCAAATTGACGCGTGAATCGATTTAAAAAATCGCTCGTTTCCTGCTAAAAATGGAAAGTGGTGTGAAATGGGCCCGCACCTCCGATAACCAAAATTCGATTTTTTTTTGCGAAAACGTGTTCCTAGGCCATAAAAACTAAGTCTGGAAGCTGCAGAGTAGCGTAATTACTCACCAAATTGACACGTGAATCGATTTAAAAATCGCCTCGTTTCCTGCTAAAAATGGAAAGTGGTGTGTGAAAATGGGGCCCGCACCTCCGAAAACCAAAATTCGATTTTTTTTTTCCAAAACGTGTTCTTAGGCCATAAAAACTGAGTCTGGAAGCTACAGAGTAGCGTAATTACTCACCAAATTGACGCGTGAAATCGATTTAAAAAATCGCACGTTTTCTACTAAAAATGGAAAGTGGTGTGAAAATGGGCGCGCACCTCCGAAAACCAAAATTCGATTTTTTTGCGAAAACATGTTCTTATGCAATAAAAACTGAGTCTGGAAGCTGCAGAGTAGCGTAATTACTCACCAAATTGACGGCGTGAATCGATTTAAAAATCGCTCGTTTTCTGCTAAAAATGGAAAGTGGTGTGAAAATGGGCCCGCACCTCCGATAACCAAAATTCGATTTTTTTTGCGAAAACGAGTTCCTAGGCCATAAAAACTGAGTCTGGAAGTTGCAGAGTAGCGTAATTACTCACCAAATTGACACGTGAATCGATTTAAAAATCGCTCGTTTCCTGCTAAAAATGGAAAGTGGTGTGAAAATGGGCCCGCACCTCCGAAAACCAAAATTCGATTTTTTTTTCCCCAAACGTGTTCTTAGGCCATAAAAACTGAGTCTCGAAGCTACAGAGTAGCGTAATTACTCACCAAATTGACGCGTGAATCGATTTAAAAATCGCACGTTTTCTGCTAAAAATGGAAAGTGGTGTGAAAATGGGGCGCGCACCTCCGAAAACCAAAATTCGATTTTTTTTTTGCGAAAACATGTTCTTATGCAATTAAAAACTGGGTCTGGAAGCTGCAGAGTAGCGTAATTACTCACCAAATTGACGCGTGAATCGATTTAAAAATCGCTCGTTTTCTGCTAAAAATGGAAAGTGGTGTGAAAATGGGCCCGCACCTCCGATAACCAGAATTCGATTTTTTTTTTGCGAAAACGTGTTCCTAGGCCATAAAAACTGAGTCTGGAAGCTGCAGAGTAGCGTAATTACTCACCAAATTGACACGTGAATCGATTTAAAAATCGCTCGTTTCCTGCTAAAAATGGAAAGTGGTGTGAAAATGGGCCCGCACCTCCGAAAACCAAAATTCGATTTTTTTTTTCCAAAACGTGTTCTTAGGCCATAAAAACTGAGTCTGGAAGCTACAGAAGTAGCGTAATTACTCACCAAATTGACGCGTGAATCGATTTAAAAATCGCACGTTTTCTGCTAAAAATGGAAAGTGGTGTGAAAATGGGCCCGCACCTCCGAAAACCAAAATTCGATTTTTTTTGCGAAAACATGTTCTTATGCAATAAAAACTGGGTCTGGGAAGCTGCAGAGTAGCGTAATTACTCACCAAATTGACGCGTGAATCGATTTAAAAATCGCTCGTTTCCTGCTAAAAATGGAAAGTGGTGTGAAAATGGGCCCGCACCTCCGAAAAACCAAAATTCGATTTTTTTTTCCAAAACGTGTTCTTAGGCCATAAAAACTGAGTCTGGAAGCTGCAGAGTAGCGTAATTACTCACCAAATTGACGCGTGAATCGATTTAAAAATCGCTCGTTTCCTGCTAAAAAATGGAAAATTGGTGTGAAAATGGGCCCGCACCTCCGAAAACCAAAATTCGATTTTTTTTCCAATACGTGTTCTTAGGCCATAAAAACTGAGTCTGGAAGCTGCAGAGTAGCGTAATTACTCAAGAAATTGACGCGTGAATCGATTTAAAAATCGCTCGTTTTCTGCTAAAAAATGGAAAGTGGTGTGAAAATGGGCCCGCACCTCCGATAACCAGAATTCGATTTTTTTTTTTGCGAAAACGTGTTCCTAGGCCATAAAAACTGAGTCTGGAAGCTGCAGAGTAGCTTAATTACTCACCAAATTGACACGTGAATCGATTTAAAAATCGCTCGTTTCCTGCTAAAAATGGAAAGTGGTGTGAAAATGGGCCCGCACCTCCGAAAACCAAAATTCGATTTTTTTTTTCCAAAACGTGTTCTTAGGCCATAAAAACTGAGTCTGGAAGCTACAGAGTAGCGTAATTACTCACCAAATTGACGCGTGAATCGATTTAAAAATCGCACGTTTTCTGCTAAAAATGGAAAGTGGTGTGAAAATGGGCCCGCAGCTCCGAAAACCAAAATTCGATTTTTTTTTGCGAAAACATGTTCTTATGCAATAAAAACTGGGGTCTGGAAGCTGCAGAGTAGCGTAATTACTCACCAAATTGACGCGTGAATCGATTTAAAAATCGCTCGTTTCCTGCTAAAAATGGAAAGTGGTGTGAAAATGGGCCCGCACCTCCGAAACCAAAATTCGATTTTTTTTTTCCAAAACGTGTTCTTAGGCCATAAAAACTGAGTCTGGAAGCTGCAGAGTAGCGTAATTACTCACCAAATTGACGCGTGAATCGATTTAAAAATCGCTCGTTTTCTGCTAAAAAATGGAAAGTGGTGTGAAAATGGGCCCGCACCTCCGAAAACCAAAATTCGATTTTTTTTTCCAAAACGTGTTCTTAGGCCATAAAAACTGAGTCTGGAAGCTTCAGAGTAGCGTAATTACTCACCAAATTGACGCGTGAAATCGATTTAAAAATCGCACGTTTTCTACTAAAAATGGAAAGTGGTGTGAAAATGGGGCGCGCACCTCCGAAAACCAAAATTCGATTTTTTTTGCGAAAACATGTTCTTATGCAATAAAAACTGGGTCTGGAAGCTGCAGAGTAGCGTAATTACTCACCAAATTGACGCGTGGAATCGATTTAAAAATCGCTCGTTTTCTGCTAAAAATGGAAATTGGTGTGAAAATGGGCCCCGCACCTCCGAAAACCAAAATTCGATTTTTTTTGCGAAAACATGTTCTTATGCAATAAAAACTGGGTCTGGAAGCTGCAGAGTAGCGTAATTAATCACCAAATTGACGCGTGAATCGATTTAAAAATCGCTCGTTTTCTGCTAAAAATGGAAAAGTGGTGTGAAAATGGGCCCGCACCTCCGAAAAACCAAAATTCGATTTTTTTTGCGAAAACGTGTTCCTAGGCCATAAAAACTGAGTCTGGAAGCTGCAGAGTAGCGTAATTACTCACCAAATTGACGCGTGAATCGATTTAAAAATCGCACGTTTTCTGCTAAAAATGGAAAATGGTGTGAAAATGGGCCCGCACCTCCGAAAACCAAAATTCGATTTTTTTTTTTCCAAAACGTGTTCTTAGGCCATAAAAACTGAGTCTGGAAGCTGCAGAGTAGCGTAATTACTCAAGAAATTGACGCGTGAATCGATTTAAAAATCGTTCGTTTTCTGCTAAAAATGGAAAGTGGTGTGAAAATGGGCCCGCACCTCCGAAAACCAAAATTCGATTTTTTTTTGCGAAAACGTGTTCCTAGGCCATAAAAACTGAGTCTGGAAGCTGCAGAGTAGCGTAATTACTCACCAAATTGACACGTGAATCGATTTAAAAATCGCTCGTTTCCTGCTAAAAATGGAAAGTGGTGTGGAAAATGGGCCCGCACCTCCGAAAACCAAAATTCGATTTTTTTTTTCCAAAACGTGTTCTTAGGCCATAAAAACTGAGTCTGGAAGCTACAGAGTAGCGTAATTACTCACCAAATTGACGCGTGAAATCGATTTAAAAATCGCACGTTTTCTACTAAAAATGGAAAGTGGTGTGAAAATGGGGCGCGCACCTCCGAAAACCAAAATTCGATTATTTTTTTGCGAAAACATGTTCTTATGCAATAAAAACTGAGTCTGGAAGCTGCAGAGTAGCGTAATTACTCACCAAATTGACGCGTGAATCGATTTAAAAATCGCTCGTTTTCTGCTAAAAAATGGAAAGTGGTGTGAAAATGGGCCCGCACCTCCGATAACCAAAATTCGATTTTTTTTGCGGAAAACGAGTTCCTAGGCCATAAAAACTGAGTCTGGAAGTTGCAGAGTAGCGTAATTACTCACCAAATTGACACGTGAATCGATTTAAAAATCGCTCGTTTCCTGCTAAAAATGGAAAGTGGTGTGAAAATGGGCCCGCACCTCCGAAAACCAAAATTCGATTTTTTTTTCCCAAACGTGTTCTTAGGCCATAAAAACTGAGTCTCGAAGCTACAGAGTAGCGTAATTACTCACCAAATTGACGCGTGAATCGATTTAAAAATCGCACGTTTTCTGCTAAAAATGGAAAGTGGTGTGAAAATGGGCGCGCACCTCCGAAAACCAAAATTCGATTTTTTTTTTGCGGAAAACATGTTCTTATGCAATAAAAACTGGGTCTGGAAGCTGCAGAGTAGCGTAATTACTCAAGAAATTGACGCGTGAATCGATTTAAAAATCGCTCGTTTTCTGCTAAAAATGGAAAGTGGTGTGAAAATGGGCCCGCACCTCCGATAACCAGAATTCGATTTTTTTTTTTGCGAAAACGTGTTCCTAGGCCATAAAAACTGAGTCTGGAAGCTGCAGAGTAGCTTAATTACTCACCAAATTGACACGTGAATCGATTTAAAAATCGCTCGGTTTCCTGCTAAAAATGGGAAAGTGGTGTGAAAATGGGCCCGCACCTCCGAAAACCAAAATTCGATTTTTTTTTTCCAAAACGTGTTCTTAGGCCATAAAAACTGAGTCTGGAAGCTACAGAGTAGCGTAATTACTCACCAAATTGACGCGTTGAATCGATTTAAAAATCGCACGTTTTCTGCTAAAAATGGAAAGTGGTGTGAAAATGGGCCCGCACCTCCGAAAACCAAAATTCGATTTTTTTTTGCGGAAAAACATGTTCTTATGCAATAAAAACTGGGTCTGGAAGCTGCAGAGTAGCGTAATTACTCACCAAATTGACGCGTGAATCGATTTAAAAATCGCTCGTTTCCTGCTAAAAATGGAAAGTGGTGTGAAAATGGGCCCGCACCTCCGAAAACCAAAATTCGATTTTTTTTTTTTCCAAAACGTGTTCTTAGGCCATAAAAACTGAGTCTGGAAGCTGCAGAGTAGCGTAATTACTCACCAAATTGACG
>JAQQBG010000819.1:5000-10000 GCA_032199755.1 Ambrosia artemisiifolia
TCGCAAAGCAATGAAAAAGGCTATAGAATTAACTGAACAAGCAGATACAAAAGGAATTCAAGTGCAAATTGCAGGACGTATCGACGGAAAAGAAATTGCGCGTGTTGAATGGATCAGAGAGGGTAGGGTTCCACTACAAACCATTCGAGCTAAAATTGATTATTGTTCCTATACAGTTCGAACAATCTATGGGGTATTGGGCATCAAAATTTGGATCTTTATAGAAGGGGAATAATCAACCTTTATTTCCCTTTGCATTCTATTCAGCGATGGAACAAAAAATGATAAATTAGTTTCTTCTTTTTCTTTTCTGTTCAATAAAAAAAATGAACAATTATAATTCTATAGGGTTTAATAAAAATTCAATTAATCTTTTGATCAAATTGCTATGCTTAGTGTGTGACTCGTTGGTTTTTTGAGGGTTAGTATAAAAAAATAGCCCCATAGTATAAACAAATAACTATACAAGTAATAACCAACTCATCACTTCGTATTATCTGGATCCAAAGAACCAGTCAAGATATGATATATTGTTCATATTGTTGTAGCAACTGAAATCTTTTTTTCTTCAAAAATCTGCTTCTAAGTTGTCAATCGAAATAAAAAAGAAAGGGTATGGATAAATGGAAGGATGAGAGAAAGAAAAAGAATATTGATGATATAGAATTCCAATATGTAAGGTCTATGAGTCATCTCAGAAAAAATCTGCGTAATAAAGCATCAATACGGATTCATCATTAAATGAATCTGCTCGTCGAACAAAAAATAAAGAGCTTCGAGCCAATTAAAGACTAAGAATATTGACTCAAGAACTAATAGCTCCGTTGTAGAATTAAGACCTAACCATTAAGTAAGAAGCGATGGGAACGATGGAACCTGTGAATTCAAAAGATTTTAGTGAAAATGAATTCGAATGATTCATTGATCGGGATGGCGGAACCGGCCAGAGACCAATTCATCTATTCGGAAAAGTTATGAACTAATGATAGAACTGAAATAGAAATTGAAAGAGTAAATATTCGCCCGCGAAAACTTTATTTTCTTGGATTGCTAAGATTGCTAAAATTGGGTCAATCCAATACGATAAGGAGTAAAACAAAAGAAAGATTTGTTTTAACATTCTAAAATAGATAAATATAAGAAAAAAAGAGTTATTGAATATATTTAGATTTAGTTATCTATACAAACAAGATATACAAATGAATAATAGATTTTATCTCTATTAAATGAAATCAATGATTCAGTATATTACTTATTAAAATGAAATACATGTATATCTTAATTCAAATTATATTCTATCTGAATAGAATTCAAAATCTTTAATTTGAATTGATTTTATTCGCGAGGAGCTGGATGAGAAGAAACTCTCACGTCCGGTTCTGTAGTAGAGATGGAATTCAAAACAAACCATCAACTATAACCCCAAAAGAACCAGATTCCGTAAACAACATAGAGGAAGAATGAAGGGAATATCTTATCGAGGTAATACTATTTGTTTTGGTAAATACGCTCTTCAGGCACTTGAACCCGCTTGGATCACATCTAGACAAATAGAAGCAGGTCGACGAGCAATGACACGAAATGCACGTCGCGGTGGAAAAATATGGGTCCGTATATTTCCAGATAAACCAGTTACAGTAAGGCCCGCAGAGACACGTATGGGTTCAGGTAAAGGCTCTCCCGAATATTGGGTAGCTGTTGTTAAACCAGGTCGAATCCTTTATGAAATGGGTGGAGTAACAGAAAATATAGCCAGAAGGGCTATTTCAATAGCAGCGTCCAAAATGCCTATACGAGCTCAATTCATCATTTCGGGATAAAAAAGAAATAGGCCTTAAAAATAGCGGGTGCAGGTTTCTTTTTTTGAACAAAAAAGATTTCTTTTTTTCTTCGACCTTTGTATTGTAAAATGTATTGTAAAAAACAGATAAAAAAAAAAAAAAAAAAAAAAAAAAAAAATGATATGATTCAACCTCAGACCCATTTGAATGTAGCAGATAACAGCGGGGCTCGAGAATTGATGTGTATTCGAATCATAGGAGCTAGCAATCGTCGATATGCTCATATTGGTGACGTTATTGTTGCTGTGATCAAAGACGCAGTTCCAAACATGCCTCTAGAAAGATCAGAAGTGGTCAGAGCTGTAATTGTCCGTACTTGTAAAGAACTTAAACGTGACAACGGTATGATAATACGATATGATGACAATGCTGCAGTTGTGATTGATCAAGAAGGAAATCCAAAAGGAACTCGAGTTTTTGGTGCGATTGCCCGAGAATTGAGACAGTTCAATTTTACGAAAATAGTTTCATTAGCTCCCGAGGTATTATAAAATGAGACTACAATATGGTTATGGGTTATAGTAGGGTATTTAAAAGAAATAGATTCAGATTAATTTAGTAGATTTTGTCTCACGTATATACCTTTCAAACTTCATATTCATAAACCAATACGTAAAAAAAAAAAAAAAAAAAAAAAAGAAAAACATGTTGATTATATCCAAATTTGGAGGCACCAATCATTTTAATTAATCATGAGTAGTGATACTATTGCTGACATAATAACCTCTATACGAAATGCCGATATGTATAGAAAAAGCGTGGTTCGAGTAGCATCTACTAATATCAGCCAAAGTATTGTGAAAATACTTTTACGAGAGGGTTTTATCGAAAACGTGAGAAAACATCGAGAAAATAACAAAGATTTTTTGGTTTTAACCCTACGACATAGAAGGAATAGGAAAAGGACTTATCGAAATCTTTTAAATTTAAAACGGATCAGTCGGCCGGGTCTACGAATCTATTCTAACTATCAAAGAATTCCTAGAATTTTAGGCGGGATGGGGGTTGTCATTCTTTCTACCTCTCGGGGTATAATGACAGACCGAGAGGCTCGACTAGAAAGAATAGGCGGAGAAATTTTGTGTTATATATGGTAATCTTTCTAATATCCGAATTGAATAGGAAACTTCTTTTTTATGAAAAAGAAAAGAGAAGGGGTGGGTTGTCTAATTCTAATACGGTTCTTCCTCCACTAGTTGATACTTCAAGGAGGTTTTACCTGGAATGAAAGAACAAAAATGGATTCATGAAGGTTTAATTACGGAATCGCTTCCCAACGGCATGTTCCGGGTTCGTTTAGATAATGAAGATATGATTCTAGGTTATGTTTCAGGAAAGATCCGACGTAGTTTTATACGAATATTGCCAGGAGATAGAGTCAAAATTGAAGTAAGTCGTTATGATTCAACCAGAGGTCGTATAATTTATCGACTCCGCAACAAAGATTCGAAAGATTAGGTGTTTTTCAACTTCACTATTTCTTTCGCAGGAATACGATTCGAAATCAAAAATTTCAATAAACTGATTTTCTTCCAATAAATGGATTCAAAATTAAAGTAAGGAGTGGCAAATATGAAAATAAGAGCTTCTGTTCGTAAAATTTGTGAAAAATGTCGACTAATCCGTCGTCGGGGACGAATTATAGTAATTTGTTCCAACCCAAGACATAAACAAAGACAAGGATAATAAGACTCGTTAAAGACCAATATATAAATAGGGGATCTTTTTTGACATGAAATGGATATATCCATATATCTCTGACTCAAATTTATGAGATGATAAAATATGGCAAAAGCTATACCGAAAAAGGGTTCACGTGGACGTATTGGTTCACGTAAGAGTATACGTAAAATACCAAAGGGGGTTATTCATATTCAAGCAAGTTTCAATAATACCATTGTGACTGTTACAGATGTACGAGGGCGAGTGGTTTCTTGGTCTTCTGCCGGCACTTGTGGCTTCAAAGGTACAAGAAGAGGGACGCCATTTGCTGCTCAAACCGCAGCGGCAAATGCTATTCGTGCGGTAGTAGATCAAGGTATGCAACGAGCAGAAGTCATGATTAAAGGTCCCGGTCTCGGAAGAGACGCAGCATTACGAGCTATTCGCAGAAGTG
The DNA here is from genome assembly GCA_032199755.1 of Ambrosia artemisiifolia. Taxonomy (NCBI): domain Eukaryota; kingdom Viridiplantae; phylum Streptophyta; class Magnoliopsida; order Asterales; family Asteraceae; genus Ambrosia; species Ambrosia artemisiifolia. Next base: position 8,958 of record JAQQBG010000819.1, read on the forward strand.
GTATACTATTAACTTTCGTACGGGATGTAACCCCTATGCCACATAATGGCTGTAGACCCCCGAAAAAAAGACGTGTGTAGAAATAAAAATTGAAGATATTTCAATAGCAAGAGAAACAAGAGAGCAAGAGAAACAAGAGAAATAAACGATTCAATGATCAGATCAAATAATATTATTATGGTTCGAGAGAAAATAACAGTATCTACTCGGACACTACAGTGGAAGTGTGTTGAATCAGCAGCAGACAGTAAGCGTCTTTTGTATGGGCGCTTTATTCTGTCTCCGCTTATGAAAGGTCAAGCAGACACAATAGGCATTGCGATGCGAAGAGCTTTGCTTGGAGAAATCGAAGGAACATGTATCACACGCGCAAAATCTGAGAAAATATCACACGAATATTCTACCATAATGGGTATTCAAGAATCAGTACATGAAATTTTAATGAATTTGAAAGAAATCGTATTGAGAAGTAATCTCTATGGAACTTGTGAGGCGTCTATTTGTGTCAGGGGCCCTGGATATGTAACTGCTCAAGATATCATCTTACCGCCTTATGTAGAAATCGTCGATAATACACAGCATATAGCTAGCTTGACGGAACCCATTGAGTTGGTTATTGGATTACAAATAGAGAAGAATCGCGGATATCTTATAAAAGCGCCAAATACCTTTCAAGATGGAAGTTATCCTATAGATCCTGTATTCATGCCTGTTCGAAATGCGAATCATAGTATTTATTCTTATGAAAATGGTAACAAAGAGATACTATTTCTCGAAATATGGACAAATGGAAGTTTAACTCCTAAAGAAGCACTTCACGAAGCCTCCCGGAATTTGATTGATTTATTGATTCCCTTTTTACATACCAAAGAAGAAAATTTCAATTTAGAGGACAATCAACACATAGTTCCTTTACCCCCTTTTACCTTTTATGATAAATTGGCTAAACTAACAAAAACTAAAAAAAAAATGGCGTTGAAATCGATTTTTATTGACCAATCAGAATTGCCTCCCAGAATCTATAATTGCCTCAAAAGGTCCAA
>JAQQBG010000819.1:17500-20000 GCA_032199755.1 Ambrosia artemisiifolia
CACAAACTTTTTTCACACCAGAGGTCTCTTAACAATATTTATAGAGCGAAAAAAAAAAAAAATTCTTTTTTCCTTAGTTTATTTGATCAAATAAAAAAGCAACTTTGGGATTGCTGAATGACAGACAAATCACAGACAAAAAAATATAATAAATATATAAAGCAACGGAGCCATCATAGTATTTTTGAATTCCTCCGAAAGGAAGGGTGGTAAGTTGATCATTTACCGATCGGGGTCTGATCGATCCTATTTTTTTATTTATTTGATCGAAGGTAAGGGTCAATTTTATTGTAGAGCCGTATGCAATGCTAATGCCCGTACGGTTGTTCGATTCTATCTTTTTTTCTTGTGATTCTTTTATCTTTCTTTGTATCTTCCCCTCATCATGAAAAATGGAGAAACCTTTTATTATCTTATATCATCAGGGTAATGATACATCAACCTGCTGGTTCTTTTTCTGAAGTAGCAACGGGAGAATTCGTCCTGGAAGTGGGAGAACTGCTGAAACTACGTGAAACCCTGACAAGGGTTTATGTACAAAGAACGGGCAAACCCTTATGGGTTGTATCCGAAGACATGGAAAGAGATGTTTTTATGTCAGCAACAGAGGCCCAAGCTTATGGAATTGTTGATCTTGTAGCGGTTGAATGACAATAGCCTAGATTTCACGTCAATTCTGAAATTCGCCCTGCCGAGTTTAATATTAATATTCTCTGACTTTTATTTATTATTCTTTTTATTTATTATTCTATTGAATAAAAGTCATTCATAATCATCCGGTTAGGATCGATCTAAACCAGCCCATTATGTATATAATTCAACATGCCAACGATTAAACAACTTATTAGAAATACAAGACAGCCAATTAGAAATGTCACAAAATCCCCCGCGCTTCGGGGATGCCCTCAGCGTCGAGGAACATGTACTAGGGTGTATGTGCGACTCGTTCAGATCATGAACTAGAACAAAGGAAAGAGAACAATGTTCGAATATCAATGATCAAATAGGATAGAACGGAAAAACGAACTACATTTCCTATCTAAAAATCGATGAGATCCCTTTTATTGTGTATGAAATTTATGGTTTCTGTTGGTGTAAATACACTCACCTCAATTCAAGATGAGAAGCAATTCTCCATTGGTAGCAAATGGTTATCCATTAAGCGGAGGAAATCTTAGTTAACATAGACCCCTCTTGCAAGAACGGACTAACAGGGTCAGCTACCCAGCCAATCTTCATAATTAAATACCGTTACTGTATAGGTAGAGCTCGTTGTGAAAGACCTATTACTGGATAATTCATGGGTAGAGCCGAAGAATGTGAACTATACAAGTTAGCAATAACATTGATTAAATGAAGTAAAGGCTCCGGTGTATAGAGAAGACCTCACCGTTTAAGAAGTAACCATAGAAACGATGGAATCCACTATTTCTTTATCATTACTTTTCTTTTTTAATCCCTAGTATAGTAAAATTTCGTATTTCGAGGTGAAATGCCTAGAAAAAAGAAAAAATTGTGGTTGGGAAGGTTATAGTAGCCAAAGCCATTGGAATTATTAGTTTATACATTGGAAAAATCCGTTTTGTTATTAATATACTAGGAAAGGGGCAAAAGAATAACTGAAAGAAAGGAAATCTATTAGTTATTCGTTAAAGTTTCATTTATTCAATGACCAGAATTAGACGGGGATATATCGCTCGGAGACGTAGAACAAAAATTCGTTTATTTGCATCAAGCTTTCGGGGGGCTCATTCAAGACTTACTCGAACTATTACTCAACAAAAAATAAGAGCTTTGGTTTCGGCTCATCGGGATAGGGATAGGCAAAAAATAAATTTTCGTCGTTTGTGGATCACTCGAATAAATGCAGCAATTCGCGAAAGGGGGGTATGCTATAGTTATAGTAGATTCATAAATGATCTGTACAAGAGACAGTTGCTTCTTAATCGTAAAATACTTGCACAAATAGCTATATCAAATAGGAATTGTCTTTATATGATTTCCAACGAGATCATAAAAGAAGTAAGTTGGAAGGAATCCACCGGTTAAACGGAGTTGCCCGGAGAATGAACTCCGGGAAGGTCGAATAAAAATGAATAGAATATGATAAAATATGATAAAGTAGTCAAAATAAATATGAATCAACACGTTCAATAAAAAAATTTCTTCTTCCCAGATTCTTCTTTTTTTTTCTTACGACACGAGAATTCAATCCGGATTCTTGGATTTTTCCAACAAAATAGCAATCCGCGTTTGAGTTCGGATGGGGGTTTGAATTCAAGTGAATAAAGAGTAAACCTATCTTTTTCTGGCTCTAAGACTAGGAGTTCTAGTGGTCGACTCGGTTCTTTCAAATTGTTTCTCATTATTAAGAAAAGGTAACAAAGATAAAATACGAGCTTGTTTTATAGCAATAGTAATGAATCGTTGTTGTTTCAAGGTCAATCTATTTACTCGTCTAGATAATATTTTTCCCTGTTCACTAATAAATCGACTAATT
>JAQQBG010000819.1:27500-29086 GCA_032199755.1 Ambrosia artemisiifolia
GATTCCTTATTTCGAAATGGTTTCTTATGAGATATTTCGATTTGTTTATTCTTTTTTTATTGAATTGAGTTGTGTATATTTCGATACATATAAAAGATCCCCAAAAGAGTTTTTTTATACTTGTTCCATATATGTCTGCTTTGACTCGAATGAATGTTCTGAAGAAACCTCAATTAAGTTATGTTCTAGAAAAAGAGGATTCTTGCGTTTTTGCCCTCCTGCTGAGAAATCATTCATTTAGCGGCTCATTTCTTAAAATACTTCAATTGGTACACGCAAGAAATAGGCCAATTCAGCAGCTTTTTGTTCCATTTCCCGTGGAGTAAAATTCTCATCAGTACGAGTCAATGGAATGGCTCCCTGGCCTCTTATATCCATATAAAGGACACGCCGAGCATAAATACCCTCTTTAACTTCTATTCTGACGGATTGAATATCTTTTATAAGAAATCGGAGGAAGACCCGACGATTTTTTCCAGGAAATCCCCAACGAAAGATACACACTATTCCGTCTTTTATATCAAATCGATCATAACCACTACCTACATTCCACGAAATTGTGCACCACAAATAGGAGCTAATAAAAAGACCCGCGATCCCATAGAAAGACATCACAATTCCTTGTGGAAAAAAAACGATTTCCTGAGACGGAAATAAAGATATCAAATTTCTACCAAGATAACTCGAGGTTCCAACCAACAAGAACCCTAATGAACCTAAAAAAAGGATAATAGCCCAGCAGAAATTACTAGTTTTTCGAGCCCCCTTTATAGGTTCTATCCATATATGTTCTGATCGACAACTCATACTTGATCCCGTTGCTTTTTTTGGAATTGAGAGAATACCCCAAATGAATTTGACTTTAGTCCGTTTGTTTCCGAAGTAACTCGCATCAACTAGCATTAGTTTGATGTGAACCTTTAGGAGTAATTCATTAAATTGGTTAGATCTAAACAAATAACATACCCTTCGTATGATCTCACTAAAGATAGCCACATACATATAGATAGACCCACGTTACAGTTCCGCCATCCGCCGATTCGGGTCTATTTGAAAATAGCTAGAACATAGAATTTTCTGGAGACATAAGAATTTTTCGGCGGAAGCCGCTTATACCAATTTATACCATATTTTGCTAAATGGATATCTGTGTTGTATTATGATACAAACGTCAATTGAAAAAAAAAAATAGATGAGATTTTGTGCCATCGGCTCTAAACAATCTTATTTTTTTGAACATGAAGAAATAAAGAAGCCATTGCGATTGCCGGAAATACTAGGCCTACTAAAGGGACCAAAACAGAGGGAAAGTTAAGAGTTGTCATAGAATGGGTACCTCGATTTACTATTTGTACCTGTTATTATTATTTAGATTTTTTTTCTATTTATTATTGATAATATAAAGATATCTTATTATATATCTTATTATATATATAAGGATATCTTACTTATTATAATTTGAGAATTCTAAATTGGAATTATTATTACTTAAATGATTATTACTTAAATAGATATAAGTATCTATCTAAGTGAGTATATAATGTAGTTTTTTCTCTTTCTACATGAAGGATTTGAAAGGATATGGA
>JAQQBG010000820.1:0-29078 GCA_032199755.1 Ambrosia artemisiifolia
TATGGCCTAGGAACACGTTTGGCCAAAAAAAACCGCAGTTTGGTTGGCGGCAGTACGGACCCATTTTCACACCACTTTCTATTTTTAGCCGAAAACGAGCTATTTTTAAATCGAGTCTCACATCAATTTGGTGAGTTATTACGCTATTCTGCTGCTTCCAGACTCAGTTTTTATGGCCTAGGAACACGTTTGGCCAAAAAAAACCGCAGTTTGGTTGGCGGCAGTACGGACCCATTTTCACACAACTTTCTATTTTTAGCAGAAAACGAGCAATTTTTAAATCGAGTCACACATCAATTTGGTGAGTAATTACGCTATTCTGCCGCTTCCAGACTCAGTTTTTATGGCCTAGGAACACGTTTTGCCAAAAAAAATCGCAGTTTGGTTGGCGGCAGTTCGGACCCATTTTCAGACCACTTTCTATTTTAAGCCGAAAACGAGCGATTTTTAAATCGAGTCACACATCAATTTGGTTATTCTGCTGCTTCCAGACTCAGTTTTTATGGCCTAGGAACACGTTTGGCCAAACAAAACCGCTGTTTGGTTGGCGGCAGCACGGACCCATTTTCACACAACTTTCTATTTTTAGCAGAAAACGAGCAATTTTTAAATCGAGTCACACATCAATTTGGTGAGTAATTACGCTATTCTGCCGCTTCCAGACTCAGTTTTTATGGCCTAGGAACACGTTTTGCCAAAAAAAATCGCAGTTTGGTTGGCGGCAGTTCGGACCCATTTTCAGACCACTTTCTATTTTAAGCCGAAAACGAGCGATTTTTAAATCGAGTCACACATCAATTTGGTGAGTAATTGCGCTATTCTGCTGCTTCCAGACTCAGTTTTTATGGCCTAGGAACACGTTTGGCCAAAAAAAACCGCAGTTTGGTTGGCGGCAGTACGGACCCATTTTCACACCACTTTCTATTTTTAGAAGAAAACGAGCGATTTTTAAATCGAGTCACACATCAATTTGGTGAGTAATTACGCTATTCTGCAGGTTCCAGACTCAGTTTTTATGGCCTATGAACACGTTTGGCCAAAAAAAACCGCAGTTTGGTTGGCGGCAGTACGGACGCCATTTTCACACAACTTTCTATTTTTAGCAGAAAACGAGCGTTTTTTAAATCGAGTCACACATCAATTTGGTGAGTAATTACGCTATTCTGCTGCTTCCAGACTCTGTTTTTATGGCCTAGGAACACGTTTGACCAAAAAAAAACGCAGTTTGGTTGGCGGCAGTACGGACCCATTTTCACACCACTTTCTATTTTTAGCCGAAAACGAGCTATTTTAAAATCGAGTCACACATCAATTTGGTGAGTTATTACGCTATTCTGCTGCTTCCAGACTCAGTTTTTATGGCCTAGGAACACGTTTGGCCAAAAAAAAACCGCAGTTTGGTTAGCGGCAGTACGGACCCATTTTCACACCACTTTCTATTTTTAGAAGAAGACGAGCGATTTTTAAATCGAGTCACACATCAATTTGGTGAGTAATTACGCTATTCTGCAGGTTCAGACTCAGTTTTTATGGCCTAGGAACATGTTTGGCCAAAAAAAACCGCAGTTTGGTTGGCGGCAGTACGGACCAATTTTCACACAACTTTCTATTTTTAGCAGAAAACGAGCAATTTTTAAATCGAGTCACACATCAATTTCGTAAGTAATTACGCTATTCTGCCGCTTCCAGACTCAGTTTTTATGGCCTAGGAACACGTTTTGCCAAAAAAAATCGCAGTTTGGTTGGCGGCAGTACGGACCCATTTTCACACCACTTTCTATTTTTAGAAGAAAACGAGCGATTTTTAAATCGAGTCACACATCAATTTGGTGAGTAATTACGCTATTCTGCTGCTTCCAGACTCAGTTTTTATGGCCTAGGAATACGTTTGGCCAAAAAAAACCGCAGTTTGGTTGGCGGCAGTACGGACCCATTTTCACACCACTTTCTTTTATTAGAAGAAAACGAGCAATTTTTAAATCGAGTCACACATCAATTTCGTAAGTAATTACGCTATTCTGCTGCTTCCAGACTCAGTTTTTATGGCCTAGGAACACGTTTGGCCAAAAAAAAACCGCAATTTGGTTGGCGGCAGTACGGACCCATTTTCACACCACTTTCTATTTTTAGAAGAAAACGAGCGATTTTTAAATCGAGTCACACATCAATTTGGTGAGTAATTACGCTATTCCGCTGCTTCCAGACTCAGTTTTTATGGCCTAGGAACACGTTTGGCCAAAAAAAACCGCAGTTTGGTTGGCGGCAGTACGGACCCATTTTCACACAACTTTCTATTTTTAGCAGAAAACGAGCAATTTTTAAATCGAGTCACACATCAATTTCGTAAGTAATTACGCTATTCTGCCGCTTCCAGACTCAGTTTTTATGGCCTAGGAACACGTTTTGCCAAAAAAAATCGCAGTTTGGTTGGCGGCAGTACGGACCCATTTTCACACCACTTTCTATTTTAAGCCGAAAACGAGCGATTTTTAAATCGAGTCACACATCAATTTGGTGAGTAATTACGCTATTCTGCTGCTTCCAGACTCAGTTTTTATGGCCTAGGAACACGTTTGGCCAAAAAAAACCGCAGTTTGGTTGGCGGCAGTACGGACCCATTTTCACACCACTTTCTATTTTTAGCCGAAAACGAGCTATTTTTAAATCGAGTCACACATCAATTTGGTGAGTTATTACGCTATTCTGCTGCTTCCAGACTCAGTTTTTATGGCCTAGGAACACATTTGGCCAAAAAAAACCGCAGTTTGGTTGGCGGCAGTACGGACCCATTTTCACACCACTTTCTATTTTAAGCCGAAAACGAGCGATTTTTAAATCGAGTCACACATCAATTTGGTGAGTAATTACGCTATTCTGCTGCTTCCAGACTCTGTTTTTATGGCCTAGGAACACGTTTGGCCAAAAAAAACCGCAGTTTGGTTGGCGGCAGTACGGACCCATTTTCACACCACTTTCTATTTTTAGCCGAAAACGAGCTATTTTAAAATCGAGTCACACATCAATTTGGTGAGTTATTACGCTATTCTGCTGCTTCCAGACTCAGTTTTTATGGCCTAGGAACACGTTTGGCCAAAAAAAACCGCAGTTTGGTTGGCGGCAGTACGGACCCATTTTCACACCACTTTCTATTTTTAGAAGAAAACGAGCGATTTTTAAATCGAGTCACACATCAATTTGGTGAGTAATTACGCTATTCTGCAGGTTCAGACTCAGTTTTTATGGCCTAGGAACACGTTTGGCCAAAAAAAACCGCAGTTTGGTTGGCGGCAGTACGGACCCATTTTCACACAACTTTCTATTTTTAGCAGAAAACGAGCAATTTTTAAATCGAGTCACACATCAATTTCGTAAGTAATTACGCTATTCTGCCGCTTCCAGACTCAGTTTTTATGGCCTAGGAACACGTTTTGCCAAAAAAAATCGCAGTTTGGTTGGCGGCAGTACGGACCCATTTTCACACCACTTTCTATTTTTAGAAGAAAACGAGCGATTTTTAAATCGAGTCACACATCAATTTGGTGAGTAATTACGCTATTCTGCTGCTTCCAGACTCAGTTTTTATGGCCTAGGAATACGTTTGGCCAAAAAAAACCGCAGTTTGGTTGGCGGAAGTACGGACCCATTTTCACACCACTTTCTATTATTAGAAGAAAACGAGCAATTTTTAAATCGAGTCACACATCAATTTCGTAAGTAATTACGCTATTCTGCTGCTTCCAGACTCAGTTTTTATGGCCTAGGAACACGTTTGGCCAAAAAAAACCGCAATTTGGTTGGCGGCAGTACGGACCCATTTTCACACCACTTTCTATTTTTAGAAGAAAACGAGCGATTTTTAAATCGAGTCACACATCAATTTGGTGAGTAATTACGCTATTCTGCCGCTTCCAGACTCAGTTTTTATGGCCTAGGAACACGTTTGGCCAAAAAAAACCCGCAGTTTGGTTGGCGGCAGTACGGACCAATTTTCACACCACTTTCTATTTTAAGCCGAAAACGAGCGATTTTTTAAATCGAGTCACACATCAATTTGGTGAGTAATTACGCTATTCTGCTGCTTCCAGACTCTGTTTTTATGTCCTAGGAACACGTTTGGCCAAAAAAAACTGCAGTTTGGTTGGCGGCAGTACGGACCCATTTTCACACAACTTTCTATTTCTAACAGAAAACGAGCAATTTTTAAATCGAGTCACACATCAATTTGGTGAGTAATTACGCTATTCTGCCGCTTCCAGACTCAGTTTTTATGGCCTAGGAACACGTTTAGCCAAAAAAAACCCGCAGTTTGGTTGGCGGCAGTACGGACCAATTTTCATACCACTTTCTATTTTAAGCCGAAAACGAGCGATTTTTAAATCGAGTCACACATCAATTTGGGTGAGTAATTACGCTATTCTGCTGCTTCCAGACTCTGTTTTTATGGCCTAGGAACACGTTTGGCCAAAAAAAAACCGCAGTTTGGTTGGCGGCAGTACGGACCCATTTTCACACCACTTTCTATTTTTAGCCGAAAACGAGCTATTTTAAAATCGAGTCACACATCAATTTGGTGAGTTATTACGCTATTCTGCTGCTTCCAGACTCAGTTTTTATGGCCTAGGAACACGTTTGGCCAAAAAAAACCGCAGTTTGGTTGGCGGCAGTACGGACCCATTTTCACACCACTTTCTATTTTTAGAAGAAAACGAGCGATTTATTAAATCGAGTCACACATCAATTTGGTGAGTAATTACGCTATTCTGCAGGTTCAGACTCAGTTTTTATGGCCTAGGAACACGTTTGGCCAAAAAAAACCGCAGTTTGGTTGCCGGCAGTACGGACCCATTTTCACACAACTTTCTATTTTTAGCAGAAAACGAGCAATTTTTAAATCGAGTCACACATCAATTTCGTAAGTAATTACGCTATTCTGCCGCTTCCAGACTCAGTTTTTATGGCCTAGGAACACGTTTTGCCAAAAAAAATCGCAGTTTGGTTGGCGGCAGTACGGACCCATTTTCACACCACTTTCTATTTTTAGAAGAAAACGAGCGATTTTTAAATCGAGTCACACATCAATTTGGTGAGTAATTACGCTATTCTGCTGCTTCCAGACTCAGTTTTTTATGGCCTAGGAATACGTTTGGCCAAAAAAAACCGCAGTTTGGTTGGCGGAAGTACGGACCCATTTTCACACCACTTTCTATTATCAGAAGAAAACGAGCAATTTTTAAATCGAGTCACACATCAATTTCGTAAGTAATTACGCTATTCTGCTGCTTCCAGACTCAGTTTTTATGGCCTAGGAAACACGTTTGGCCAAAAAAAACCGCAATTTGGTTGGCGGCAGTACGGACCCATTTTCACACCACTTTCTATTTTTAGAAGAAAACGAGCGATTTTTAAATCGAGTCACACATCAATTTGGTGAGTAATTACGCTATTCTGCCGCTTCCAGACTCAGTTTTTATGGCCTAGGAACACGTTTGGCCAAAAAAAACCCGCAGTTTGGTTGGCGGCAGTACGGACCAATTTTCACACCACTTTCTATTTTAAGCCGAAAACGAGCGATTTTTAAATCGAGTCACACATCAATTTGGTGAGTAATTACGCTATTCTGCTGCTTCCAGACTCTGTTTTTATGTCCTAGGAACACGTTTGGCCAAAAAAAAACTGCAGTTTGGTTGGCGGCAGTACGGACCCATTTTCACACAACTTTCTATTTCTAACAGAAAACGAGCAATTTTTAAATCGAGTCACACATCAATTTGGTGAGTAATTACGCTATTCTGCCGCTTCCAGACTCAGTTTTTATGGCCTAGGAACACGTTTGGCCAAAAAAAACCCGCAGTTTGGTTGGCGGCAGTACGGACCAATTTTCATACCACTTTCTATTTTAAGCCGAAAACGAGCGATTTTTAAATCGAGTCACACATCAATTTGGTGAGTAATTACGCTATTCTGCTGCTTCCAGACTCTGTTTTTATGGCCTAGGAACACGTTTGGCCAAAAAAAACCGCAGTTTGGTTGGCGGCAGTACGGACCCATTTTCACACCACTTTCTATTTTTAGCCGAAAACGAGCTATTTTAAAATCGAGTCACACATCAATTTGGTGAGTTATTACGCTATTCTGCTGCTTCCAGACTCATTTTTTATGGCCTAGGAACACGTTTGGCCAAAAAAAACCGCAGTTTGGTTGGCGGCAGTACGGACCCATTTTCACACCACTTTCTATTTTTTAGAAGAAAACGAGCGATTTTTAAATCGAGTCACACATCAATTTGGTGAGTAATTACGCTATTCTGCAGGTTCAGACTCAGTTTTTATGGCCTAGGAACACGTTTGGCCAAAAAAAACCGCAGTTTGGTTGGCGGCAGTACGGACCCATTTTCACACAACTTTCTATTTTTAGCAGAAAACGAGCAATTTTTAAATCGAGTCACACATCAATTTCGTAAGTAATTACGCTATTCTGCCGCTTCCAGACTCAGTTTTTATGGCCTAGGAACACGTTTTGCCAAAAAAAATCGCAGTTTGGTTGGCGGCAGTACGGACCCATTTTCACACCACTTTCTATTTTTAGAAGAAAACGAGCGATTTTTAAATCGAGTCACACATCAATTTGGTGAGTAATTACGCTATTCTGCTGCTTCCAGACTCAGTTTTTATGGCCTAGGAATACGTTTGGCCAAAAAAAACCGCAGTTTGGTTGGCGGAAGTACGGACCCATTTTCACACCACTTTCTATTATTAGAAGGAAAACGAGCAATTTTTAAATCGAGTCACACATCAATTTCGTAAGTAATTACGCTATTCTGCTGCTTCCAGACTCAGTTTTTTATGGCCTAGGAACACGTTTGGCCAAAAAAAACCGCAATTTGGTTGGCGGCAGTACGGACCCATTTTCACACCACTTTCTATTTTTAGAAGAAAACGAGCGATTTTTAAATCGAGTCACACATCAATTTGGTGAGTAATTACGCTATTCTGCTGCTTCCAGACTCAGTTTTTTATGGCCTAGGAACACGTTTGGCCAAAAAAAACCGCAGTTTGGTTGGCGGCAGTACGGACCCATTTTCACACAACTTTCTATTTTTAGCAGAAAACGAGCAATTTTTAAATCGAGTCACACATCAATTTCGTAAGTAATTACGCTATTCTGCCGCTTCCAGACTCAGTTTTTATGGCCTAGGAATACGTTTGGCCAAAAAAACCGCAGTTTGGTTGGCGGCAGTACGGACCCATTTTCACACCACTTTCTATTTTTTAGAAGAAAACGAGCGATTTTTAAATCGAGTCACACATCAATTTGGTGAGTAATTACGCTATTCTGCAGGTTCAGACTCAGTTTTTATGGCCTAGGAACACGTTTGGCCAAAAAAAAACCGCAGTTTGGTTGGCGGCAGTACGGACCCATTTTCACACAACTTTCTATTTTTAGCAGAAAACGAGCAATTTTTAAATCGAGTCACACATCAATTTCGTAAGTAATTACGCTATTCTGCCGCTTCCAGACTCAGTTTTTATGGCCTAGGAACACGTTTTGCCAAAAAAAATCGCAGTTTGGTTGGCGGCAGTACGGACCCATTTTCACACCACTTTCTATTTTTAGAAGAAAACGAGCGATTTTTAAATCGAGTCACACATCAATTTGGTGAGTAATTACGCTATTCTGCTGCTTCCAGACTCAGTTTTTATGGCCTAGGAATACGTTTGGCCAAAAAAAACCGCAGTTTGGTTGGCGGAAGTACGGACCCATTTTCACACCACTTTCTATTATTAGAAGAAAACGAGCAATTTTTAAATCGAGTCACACATCAATTTCGTAAGTAATTACGCTATTCTGCTGCTTCCAGACTCAGTTTTTATGGCCTAGGAACACGTTTGGCCAAAAAAAAACCGCAATTTGGTTGGCGGCAGTACGGACCCATTTTCACACCACTTTCTATTTTTAGAAGAAAACGAGCGATTTTTAAATCGAGTCACACATCAATTTGGTGAGTAATTACGCTATTCTGCTGCTTCCAGACTCAGTTTTTATGGCCTAGGAACACGTTTGGCCAAAAAAAACCGCAGTTTGGTTGGCGGCAGTACGGACCCATTTTCACACAACTTTCTATTTTTAGCAGAAAACGAGCAATTTTTAAATCGAGTCACACATCAATTTCGTAAGTAATTACGCTATTCTGCCGCTTCCAGACTCAGTTTTTATGGCCTAGGAATACGTTTGGCCAAAAAAAAACCGCAGTTTGGTTGGCGGCAGTACGGACCCATTTTCACACCACTTTCTATTATTAAGCCGAAAACGAGCAATTTTTAAATCGAGTCACACATCAATTTCGTAAGTAATTACGCTATTCTGCTGCTTCCAGACTCAGTTTTTATGGCCTAGGAACACGTTTGGCCAAAAAAAACCGCAATTTGGTTGGCGGCAGTACGGACCCATTTTCACACCACTTTCTATTTTTAGAAGAAAACGAGCGATTTTTAAATCGAGTCACACATCAATTTGGTGAGTAATTACGCTATTCTGCTGCTTCCAGACTCAGTTTTTATGGCCTAGGAACACGTTTGGCCAAAAAAAACCGCGGTTTGGTTGGCGGCAGTACGGACCCATTTTCACACAACTTTCTATTTTTAGCAGAAAACGAGCAATTTTTAAATCGAGTCACACATCAATTTCGTAGGTAATTACGCTATTCTGCCGCTTCCAGACTCAGTTTTTATGGCCTAGGAACACGTTTTGCCAAAAAAAACCCGCAGTTTGGTTGGCGGCAGTACGGACCAATTTTCACACCACTTTCTATTTTAAGCCGAAAACGAGCGATTTTTAAATCGAGTCACACATCAATTTGGTGAGTAATTACGCTATTCTGCTGCTTCCAGACTCAGTTTTTATGGCCTAGGAACACGTTTGGCCAAAAAAACCCGCAGTTTGGTTGGCGGCAGTACGGACCCATTTTCACACCACTTTCTATTTTTAGAAGAAAACGAGCGATTTTTAAATCGAGTCACACAACAATTTGGTGAGTAATTACGCTATTCTGCAGGTTCAGACTCAGTTTTTATGGCCTAGGAACACGTTTGGCAAAAAAAACCGCAGTTTGGTTGGCGGCAGTACGGACCCATCTTCACACAACTTTCTATTTTTAGCAGAAAACGAGCGATTTTTAAATTGAGTCACACATCAATTTGGTGAGTAATTACGCTATTCTACAGCTTCCAGACTAAGTTTTTATGGCCTAGGAACACGTTTTGCTAAAAAAAACCGCAGTTTGGTTGGCGGCAATACGGACCCATTTTCACACCACTTTCTATTTTTAGCCGAAAACGAGAGATTTATAAATCGAGTCACACATCAATTTGGTGAGTAATTACGCTATTCTGCTGCTTCCAGACTCAGTTTTTATGGCCTTGGAACACGTTTGGCCAAAAAAAACCGCAGTTTGGTTGGTGGCAGTACGGACCCATTTTCACACCACTTTCTATTTTTAGCCGAAAACGAGCTATTTTTAAATTGAGTCACACATCAATTTGGTGAGTTATTACGCTATTCTGCTGCTTCCAGACTCAGTTTTTATGGCCTTGGAACACGTTTGGCCAAAAAAAAACCGCAGTTTGGTTGGCGGGTGTACGGACCCATTTTCACACCACTTTCTATTTTTAGCCGAAAACGAGCTATTTTTAAATTGAGTCACACATCAATTTGGTGAGTTATTACGCTATTCTGCTGCTTCCAGACTCAGTTTTTATGGCCTAGGAACACGTTTGGCCAAAAAAAACCGCAATTTGGTGGGCGGCAGTACGGACCCATTTTCACACCACTTTCTATTTTTAGCCGAAAACGAGCTATTTTTAAATCGAGTCACACATCAATTTGGTGAGTTATTACGCTATTCTGCTGCTTCCAGACTCAGTTTTTATGGCCTAGGAACACGTTTGGCCAAAAAAAACCGCAGTTTGGTTGGCGGCAGTACGGACCCATTTTCACACAACTTTCTATTTTTAGCAGAAAACGAGCAATTTTTAAATCGAGTCACACATCAATTTCGTAAGTAATTACGCTATTCTGCCGCTTCCAGACTCAGTTTTTATGGCCTAGGAACACGTTTTGCCAAAAAAAAATCGCAGTTTGGTTGGCGGCAGTACGGACCCATTTTCACACCACTTTCTATTTTAAGCCGAAAACGAGCGATTTTTAAATCGAGTCACACATCAATTTGGTGAGTAATTACGCTATTCTGCAGCTTCCAGACACAGTTTTTGTGGCCTAGGAACACGTTTTGCCAAAAAAATCGCAGTTTGGTTGGCGGCAGTACGGACCCATTTTCACACCACTTTCTATTTTTAGCAGAAAACGAGCGATTTTTAAATCGAGTCACACATCAATTTGGTGAGTAATTACGCTATTCTGCAACTTCCAGACTCAGTTTTTATGGCCTAGGAACACGTTTTGCCAAAACAATCGCAGTTTGGTTGGCGGCAGTACGGACCCATTTTCACACAACTTTCTATTTTTAGCAGAAAACGAGCAATTTTTAAATCGAGTCACACATCAATTTCGTAAGTAATTACGCTATTCTGCCGCTTCCAGACTCAGTTTTTATGGCCTAGGAACACGTTTTGCCAAAAAAAATCGCAGTTTGGTTGGCGGCAGTACGGACCCATTTTCACACCACTTTCTATTTTAAGCCGAAAACAAGCGATTTTTAAATCGAGTCACACATCAATTTGGTGAGTAATTACGCTATTCTGCTGCTTCCAGACTCAGTTTTTATGGCCTAGGAACACGTTTGGCCAAAAAAACCCGCAGTTTGGTTGGCGGCAGTACGGACCCATTTTCACACCACTTTCTATTTTTAGAAGAAAACGAGCGATTTTTAAATCGAGTCACACATCAATTTGGTGAGTAATTACGCTATTCTGCAGGTTCAGACTCAGTTTTTATGGCCTAGGAACACGTTTGGCAAAAAAAAAACCGCAGTTTGGTTGGCGGCAGTACGGACCCATCTTCACACAACTTTCTATTTTTAGCAGAAAACGAGCGATTTTTAAATCGAGTCACACATCAATTTGGTGAGTAATTACGCTATTCTACAGCTTCCAGACTAAGTTTTTATGGCCTAGGACACGTTTTGCTAAAAAAAACCGCAGTTTGGTTGGCGGCAATACGGACCCATTTTCACAACACTTTCTATTTTTAGCCGAAAACGAGAGATTTATAAATCGAGTCACACATCAATTTGGTGAGTAATTACGCTATTCTGCTGCTTCCAGACTCAGTTTTTATGGCCTTGGAACACGTTTGGCCAAAAAAAACCGCAGTTTGGTTGGCGGCAGTACGGACCCATTTTCACACCACTTTCTATTTTTAGCCGAAAACGAGCTATTTTTAAATTGAGTCACACATCAATTTGGTGAGTTATTACGCTATTCTGCTGCTTCCAGACTCAGTTTTTATGGCCTTGGAACACGTTTGGCCAAAAAAAAAACCGCAGTTTGGTTGGCGGCAGTACGGACCCATTTTCACACCACTTTCTATTTTTAGCCGAAAACGAGCTATTTTTAAATTGAGTCACACATCAATTTGGTGAGTTATTACGCTATTCTGCTGCTTCCAGACTCAGTTTTTATGGCCTAGGAACACGTTTGGCCAAAAAAAACCGCAATTTGGTTGGCGGCAGTACGGACCCATTTTCACACCACTTTCTATTTTTAGCCGAAAACGAGCTATTTTTAAATCGAGTCACACATCAATTTGGTGAGTTATTACGCTATTCTGCTGCTTCCAGACTCAGTTTTTATGGCCTAGGAACACGTTTGGCCAAAAAAAAACCGCAGTTTGGTTGGCGGCAGTACGGACCCATTTTCACACAACTTTCTATTTTTAGCAGAAAACGAGCAATTTTTAAATCGAGTCACACATCAATTTCGTAAGTAATTACGCTATTCTGCCGCTTCCAGACTCAGTTTTTATGGCCTAGGAACACGTTTTGCCAAAAAAAAATCGCAGTTTGGTTGGCGGCAGTACGGACCCATTTTCACACCACTTTCTATTTTAAGCCGAAAACGAGCGATTTTTAAATCGAGTCACACATCAATTTGGTGAGTAATTACGCTATTCTGCAGCTTCCAGACACAGTTTTTGTGGCCTAGGAACACGTTTTGCCAAAAAAAATCGCAGTTTGGTTGGCGGCAGTACGGACCCATTTTCACACCACTTTCTATTTTTAGCAGAAAACGAGCGATTTTTAAATCGAGTCACACATCAATTTGGTGAGTAATTACGCTATTCTGCAACTTCCAGACTCAGTTTTTATGGCCTAGGAACACGTTTTGCCAAAACAATCGCAGTTTGGTTGGCGGCAGTACGGACCCATTTTCACACAACTTTCTATTTTTAGCAGAAAACGAGCAATTTTTAAATCGAGTCACACATCAATTTCGTAAGTAATTACGCTATTCTGCCGCTTCCAGACTCAGTTTTTATGGCCTAGGAACACGTTTTGCCAAAAAAAATCGCAGTTTGGTTGGCGGCAGTACGGACCCATTTTCACACCACTTTCTATTTTAAGCCGAAAACAAGCGATTTTTAAATCGAGTCACACATCAATTTGGTGAGTAATTACGCTATTCTGCTGCTTCCAGACTCAGTTTTTTATGGCCTAGGAACACGTTTGGCCAAAAAAACCCGCAGTTTGGTTGGCGGCAGTACGGACCCATTTTCACACCACTTTCTATTTTTAGAAGAAAACGAGCGATTTTTAAATCGAGTCACACATCAATTTGGTGAGTAATTACGCTATTCTGCAGGTTCAGACTCAGTTTTTATGGCCTAGGAACACGTTTGGCAAAAAAAAAAACCGCAGTTTGGTTGGCGGCAGTACGGACCCATCTTCACACAACTTTCTATTTTTAGCAGAAAACGAGCGATTTTTAAATCGAGTCACACATCAATTTGGTGAGTAATTACGCTATTCTACAGCTTCCAGACTAAGTTTTTATGGCCTAGGACACGTTTTGCTAAAAAAAACCGCAGTTTGGTTGGCGGCAATACGGACCCATTTTCACAACACTTTCTATTTTTAGCCGAAAACGAGAGATTTATAAATCGAGTCACACATCAATTTGGTGAGTAATTACGCTATTCTGCTGCTTCCAGACTCAGTTTTTATGGCCTTGGAACACGTTTGGCCAAAAAAAACCGCAGTTTGGTTGGCGGCAGTACGGACCCATTTTCACACCACTTTCTATTTTTAGCCGAAAACGAGCTATTTTTAAATTGAGTCACACATCAATTTGGTGAGTTATTACGCTATTCTGCTGCTTCCAGACTCAGTTTTTATGGCCTTGGAACACGTTTGGCCAAAAAAAAACCGCAGTTTGGTTGGCGGCAGTACGGACCCATTTTCACACCACTTTCTATTTTTAGCCGAAAACGAGCTATTTTTAAATTGAGTCACACATCAATTTGGTGAGTTATTACGCTATTCTGCTGCTTCCAGACTCAGTTTTTATGGCCTAGGAACACGTTTGGCCAAAAAAAACCGCAATTTGGTTGGCGGCAGTACGGACCCATTTTCACACCACTTTCTATTTTTAGCCGAAAACGAGCTATTTTTAAATCGAGTCACACATCAATTTGGTGAGTTATTACGCTATTCTGCTGCTTCCAGACTCAGTTTTTATGGCCTAGGAACACGTTTGGCCAAAAAAAACCCGCAGTTTGGTTGGCGGCAGTACGGACCCATTTTCACACAACTTTCTATTTTTAGCAGAAAATGAGCAATTTTTAAATCGAGTCACACATCAATTTCGTAAGTAATTACGCTATTCTGCCGCTTCCAGACTCAGTTTTTATGGCCTAGGAACACGTTTTGCCAAAAAAAATCGCAGTTTGGTTGGCGGCAGTACGGACCCATTTTCACACCACTTTCTATTTTAAGCCGAAAACGAGCGATTTTAAAATCGAGTCACACATCAATTTGGTGAGTAATTACGCTATTCTGCTGCTTCCAGACTCAGTTTTTATGGCCTAGGCCTAGGAACACGTTTGGCCAAAAAAAACCGCAGTTTGGTTGGCGGCAGTACGGACCCATTTTCACACCACTTTCTATTTTTAGCCGAAAACGAGCTATTTTTAAATCGAGTCACACATCAATTTGGTGAGTTATTACGCTATTCTGCTGCTTCCAGACTCAATTTTATGGCCTAGGAACACGTTTGGCCAAAAAAAAACCGCAGTTTGGTTGGGCGGCAGTACGGACCCATTTTCACACCACTTTCTATTTTTAGCAGAAAACGAGCGATTTTTAAATCGAGTCACACATCAATTTGGTGAGTAATTACGCTATTCTGCAACTTCCAGACTCAGTTTTTATGGCCTAGGAACACGTTTTGCCAAAACAATCGCAGTTTGGTTGGCGGCAGTACGGACCCATTTTCACACAACTTTCTATTTTTAGCAGAAAACGAGCAATTTTTAAATCGAGTCACACATCAATTTCGTAAGTAATTACGCTATTCTGCCGCTTCCAGACTCAGTTTTTATGGCCTAGGAACACGTTTTGCCAAAAAAAAATCGCAGTTTGGTTGGCGGCAGTACGGACCCATTTTCACACCACTTTCTATTTTAAGCCGAAAACAAGCGATTTTTAAATCGAGTCACACATCAATTTGGTGAGTAATTACGCTATTCTGCTGCTTCCAGACTCAGTTTTTATGGCCTAGGAACACGTTTGGCCAAAAAAACCCGCAGTTTGGTTGGCGGCAGTACGGACCCATTTTCACACCACTTTCTATTTTTAGAAGAAAACGAGCGATTTTTAAATCGAGTCACACATCAATTTGGTGAGTAATTACGCTATTCTGCAGGTTCAGACTCAGTTTTTATGGCCTAGGAACACGTTTGGCAAAAAAAAACCGCAGTTTGGTTGGCGGCAGTACGGACCCATCTTCACACAACTTTCTATTTTTAGCAGAAAACGAGCGATTTTTAAATCGAGTCACACATCAATTTGGTGAGTAATTACGCTATTCTACAGCTTCCAGACTAAGTTTTTATGGCCTAGGACACGTTTTGCTAAAAAAAACCGCAGTTTGGTTGGCGGCAATACGGACCCATTTTCACAACACTTTCTATTTTTAGCCGAAAACGAGAGATTTATAAATCGAGTCACACATCAATTTGGTGAGTAATTACGCTATTCTGCTGCTTCCAGACTCAGTTTTTATGGCCTTGGAACACGTTTGGCCAAAAAAAACCGCAGTTTGGTTGGCGGCAGTACGGACCCATTTTCACACCACTTTCTATTTTTAGCCGAAAACGAGCTATTTTTAAATTGAGTCACACATCAATTTGGTGAGTTATTACGCTATTCTGCTGCTTCCAGACTCAGTTTTTATGGCCTTGGAACACGTTTGGCCAAAAAAAACCGCAGTTTGGTTGGCGGCAGTACGGACCCATTTTCACACCACTTTCTATTTTTAGCCGAAAACGAGCTATTTTTAAATTGAGTCACACATCAATTTGGTGAGTTATTACGCTATTCTGCTGCTTCCAGACTCAGTTTTTATGGCCTAGGAACACGTTTGGCCAAAAAAAACCGCAATTTGGTTGGCGGCAGTACGGACCCATTTTCACACCACTTTCTATTTTTAGCCGAAAACGAGCTATTTTTAAATCGAGTCACACATCAATTTGGTGAGTTATTACGCTATTCTGCTGCTTCCAGACTCAGTTTTTATGGCCTAGGAACACGTTTGGCCAAAAAAAACCGCAGTTTGGTTGGCGGCAGTACGGACCCATTTTCACACAACTTTCTATTTTTAGCAGAAAATGAGCAATTTTTAAATCGAGACACACATCAATTTCGTAAGTAATTACGCTATTCTGCCGCTTCCAGACTCAGTTTTTATGGCCTAGGAACACGTTTTGCCAAAAAAAATCGCAGTTTGGTTGGCGGCAGTACGGACCCATTTTCACACCACTTTCTATTTTAAGCCGAAAACGAGCGATTTTTAAAATCGAGTCACACATCAATTTGGTGAGTAATTACGCTATTCTGCTGCTTCCAGACTCAGTTTTTATGGCCTAGGAACACGTTTGGCCAAAAAAAAACCGCAGTTTGGTTGGCGGCAGTACGGACCCATTTTCACACCACTTTCTATTTTTAGCCGAAAACGAGCTATTTTTAAATCGAGTCACACATCAATTTGGTGAGTTATTACGCTATTCTGCTGCTTCCAGACTCAATTTTTATGGCCTAGGAACACGTTTGGCCAAAAAAACCGCAGTTTGGTTGGCGGCAGTACGGACCCATTTTCACACAACTTTCTATTTTTAGCAGAAAACGAGCAATTTTTAAATCGAGTCACACATCAATTTGGTGAGTAATTACGCTATTCTGCCGCTTCCAGACTCAGTTTTTATGGCCTAGGAACACGTTTGGCCAAAAAAACCCGCAGTTTGGTTGGCGGCAGTACGGACCAATTTTCACACCACTTTCTATTTTAAGCCGAAAACGAGCGATTTTTAAATCGAGTCACACATCAATTTGGTGAGTAATTACGCTATTCTGCTGCTTCCAGACTCAGTTTTTATGGCCTAGGAACACGTTTGGCCAAAAAAACCCGCAGTTTGGTTGGCGGCAGTACGGACCCATTTTCACACCACTTTCTATTTTTAGAAGAAAACGAGCGATTTTTAAATCGAGTCACACATCAATTTGGTGAGTAATTACGCTATTCTGCAGGTTCAGACTCAGTTTTTATGGCCTAGGAACACGTTTGGCAAAAAAAACCGCAGTTTGGTTGGCGGCAGTACGGACCCATCTTCACACAACTTTCTATTTTTAGCAGAAAACGAGCGATTTTTAAATCGAGTCACACATCAATTTGGTGAGTAATTACGCTATTCTACAGCTTCCAGACTAAGTTTTTATGGCCTAGGAACACGTTTTGCTAAAAAAAACCGCAGTTTGGTTGGCGGCAATACGGACCCATTTTCACACCACTTTCTATTTTTAGCCGAAAACGAGAGATTTATAAATCGAGTCACACATCAATTTGG
The DNA here is from genome assembly GCA_032199755.1 of Ambrosia artemisiifolia. NCBI lineage: Eukaryota > Viridiplantae > Streptophyta > Magnoliopsida > Asterales > Asteraceae > Ambrosia > Ambrosia artemisiifolia. The sequence goes on from JAQQBG010000820.1 coordinate 17,074, forward strand.
TGAGTAATTACGCTATTCTGCTGCTTCCAGACTCAGTTTTTATGGCCTTGGAACACGTTTGGCCAAAAAAAACCGCAGTTTGGTTGGCGGCAGTACGGACCCATTTTCACACCACTTTCTATTTTTAGCCGAAAACGAGCTATTTTTAAATTGAGTCACACATCAATTTGGTGAGTTATTACGCTATTCTGCTGCTTCCAGACTCAGTTTTTATGGCCTTGGAACACGTTTGGCCAAAAAAAACCGCAGTTTGGTTGGCGGCAGTACGGACCCATTTTCAGACCACTTTCTGTTTTAAGCCGAAAACGATTGATTTTTAAATCGAGTCACACATCAATTTGGTGAGTAATTACGCTATTCTGCTGCTTCCAGACTCAGTTTTTATGGCCTAGGAACACGTTTGGCCAAAAAAAACCGCAGTTTGGTTGGCGGCAGTACGGACCCATTTTCACACCACTTTCTATTTTTAGAAGAAAACGAGCGATTTTTAAATCGAGTCACACATCAATTTGGTGAGTAATTACGCTATTCTGCAGGTTCAGGACTCAGTTTTTATGGCCTAGGAACACGTTTGGCAAAAAAAACCGCAGTTTGGTTGGCGGCAGTACGGACCCATCTTCACACAACTTTCTATTTTTAGCAGAAAACGAGCGATTTTTAAATCGAGTCACACATCAATTTGGTGAGTAATTACGCTATTCTGCAGCTTCCAGACTCAGTTTTTATGGCCTAGGAACACGTTTTGCCAAAAAAAATCGCAGTTTGGTTGGCGGCAGTACGGACCCATTTTCAGACCACTTTCTGTTTTAAGCCGAAAACGATTGATTTTTAAATCGAGTCACACATCAATTTGGTGAGTAATTACGCTATTCTGCTGCTTCCAGACTCAGTTTTTATGGCCTAGGAACACGTTTGGCCAAAAAAAACCGCAGTTTGGTTGGCGGCAGTACGGACCCATTTTCACACAACTTTCTATTTTTAGCAGAAAACGAGCAATTTTTAAATCGAGTCACACATCAATTTGGTGAGTAATTACGCTATTCTGCCGCTTCCAGACTCAGTTTTTATGGCCTAGAAACACGTTTTGCCAAAAAAAATCGCAGTTTGGTTGGCGGCAGTACGGACCCATTTTCAGACCACTTTCTATTTTATGCCGAAAACGAGCGATTTTTAAATCGAGTCACACATCAATTTGGTGAGTTATTACGCTATTCTGCTGCTTCCAGACTCAGTTTTTATGGCCTAGGAACACGTTTGGCCAAAAAAAACCGCAGTTTGGTTGGCGGCAGTACGGACCCATTTTCACACAACTTTCTACTTTTAGGAGAAAACGAGCAATTTTTAAATCGAGTCACACATCAATTTGGCGAGTAATTACGCTATTCTGCCGCTTCCAGACTCAGTTTTTATGGCCTAGGAACACGTTTTGCCAAGAAAAATCGCAGTTTGGTTGGCGGCAGTTCGGACCCATTTTCAGACCACTTTCTATTTTAAGCCGAAAACGAGCGATTTTTTAAATCGAGTCACACATCAATTTGGTGAGTTATTACGCTATTCTGCTGCTTCCAGGCTCAGTTTTTATGGCCTAGGAACACGTTTGGACAAAAAAAACCGCAGTTTGGTTGGCGGCAGTACGGACCCATTTTCACACAACTTTCTATTTTTAGCAGAAAACGAGCAATTTTTGAATCGAGTCACACATCAATTTGGTGAGTTACTACGCTATTCTGCTGCTTCCAGACTCAGTTTTTATGGCCTAGGAACACGTTTGGCCAAAACAAACCGCAGTTTGGTTGGCGGCAGTACGGACCCATTTTCACACAACTTTCTATTTTTAGCAGAAAACGAGCAATTTTTGAATCGAGTCACACATCAATTTGGTGAGTTATTACGCTATTCTGCTGCTTCCAGGCTCAGTTTTTATGGCCTAGGAACACGTTTGGCCAAAAAAAACCGCAGTTTGGTTGGCGGCAGTACGGACCCATTTTCACACCACTTTCTATTTTTAGCCGAAAACGAGCTATTTTTAAATCGAGTCACACATCAATTTGGTGAGTTATTACGCTATTCTGCTGCTTCCAGACTCAGTTTTTATGGCCTAGGAACACGTTTGGCCAAAAAAAACCGCAGTTTGGTTGGCGGCAGTACGGACCCATTTTCACACAACTTTCTATTTTTAGCAGAAAACGAGCAATTTTTAAATCGAGTCACACATCAATTTGGTGAGTAATTACGCTATTCTGCCGCTTCCAGACTCAGTTTTTATGGCCTAGGAACACGTTTGGCCAAAAAAACCCGCAGTTTGGTTGGCGGCAGTACGGACCAATTTTCACACCACTTTCTATTTTAAGCCGAAAACGAGCGATTTTTAAATCAGTCACACATCAATTTGGTGAGTAATTACGCTATTCTGCTGCTTCCAGACTCAGTTTTTATGGCCTAGGAACACGTTTGGCCAAAAAAACCCGCAGTTTGGTTGGCGGCAGTACGGACCCATTTTCACACCACTTTCTATTTTTAGAAGAAAACGAGCGATTTTTAAATCGAGTCACACATCAATTTGGTGAGTAATTACGCTATTCTGCAGGTTCAGACTCAGTTTTTATGGCCTAGGAACACGTTTGGCAAAAAAAAACCGCAGTTTGGTTGGCGGCAGTACGGACCCATCTTCACACAACTTTCTATTTTTAGCAGAAAACGAGCGATTTTTAAATCGAGTCACACATCAATTTGGTGAGTAATTACGCTATTCTACAGCTTTCAGACTAAGTTTTTATGGCCTAGGAACACGTTTTGCTAAAAAAAACCGCAGTTTGGTTGGCGGCAATACGGACCCATTTTCACACCACTTTCTATTTTTAGCCGAAAACGAGAGATTTATAAATCGAGTCACACATCAATTTGGTGAGTAATTACCCTATTCTGCTGCTTCCAGACTCAGTTTTTATGGCCTTGGAACACGTTTGGCCAAAAAAAACCGCAGTTTGGTTGGCGGCAGTACGGACCCATTTTCACACCACTTTCTATTTTTAGCCGAAAACGAGCTATTTTTAAATTGAGTCACACATCAATTTGGTGAGTTATTACGCCATTCTGCTGCTTCCAGACTCAGTTTTTATGGCCTTGGAACACGTTTGGCCAAAAAAACCGCAGTTTGGTTGGCGGCTGTACGGACCCATTTTCACACCACTTTCTAATTTTAGCCGAAAACGAGCTATTTTTAAATTGAGTCACACATCAATTTGGTGAGTTATTACGCTATTCTGCTGCTTCCAGACTCAGTTTTTATGGCCTAGGAACACGTTTGGCCTAAAAAAACCGCAATTTGGTTGGCGGCAGTACGGACCCATTTTCACACCGCTTTCTATTTTTAGCCGAAAACGAGCTATTTTTAAATCGAGTCACACATCAATTTGGTGAGTTATTACGCTATTCTGCTGCTTCCAGACTCAGTTTTTATGGCCTACGAACACGTTTGGCCAAAAAAAACCGCAGTTTGGTTGGCGGCAGTACAGACCCATTTTCACACAACTTTCTATTTTTAGCAGAAAACGAGCAATTTTTAAATCGAGTCACACATCAATTTGGTGAGTAATTACGCTATTCTGCCGCTTCCAGACTCAGTTTTTATGGCCTACGAACACGTTTTGCCAAAAAAAAATCGCAGTTTGGTTGGCGGCAGTACGGACCCATTTTCAGACCACTTTCTATTTTATGCCGAAAACCAGCGATTTTTAAATCGAGTCACACATCAATTTGGTGAGTAATTACGCTATTCTGCTGCTTCCAGACTCAGTTTTTGTGGCCTAGGAACACGTTTGGCCAAAAAAACCGCAGTTTTTTTGGCGTCAGTACGGACCCATTTTCACACAACTTTCTATTTTTAGCAGAAAACGAGCAATTTTTAAATCGAGTCACACATCAATTTGGTGAGTAATTACGCTATTCTGCCGCTTCCAGACTCAGTTTTTATGGCCTAGGAACACGTTTTGCCAACAAAAATCGCAGTTTGGTTGGCGGCAGTACGGACCCATTTTCAGACCACTTTCTGTTTTAAGCCGAAAATGAGCGATTTTTAAATCGAGTCACACATCAATTTGGTGAGTAATTAAGCTATTCTGCAGGTTCCAGACTCAGTTTTTATGGCCTAGGAACACGTTTGGCCAAAAAAAACCGCAGTTTGGTTGGCGGCAGTACGGACCCATATTCACACCACTTTCTATTTTTAGCCGAAAACGAGCTATTTTTAAATCGAGTCTCACATCAATTTGGTGAGTTATTACGCTATTCTGCTGCTTCCAGACTCAGTTTTTATGGCCTAGGAACACGTTTGGCCCAAAAAAAACCGCAGTTTGGTTGGCGGCAATACGGACCCATTTTCACACAACTTTCTACTTTTAGGAGAAAACGAGCAATTTTTAAATCGAGTCACACATCAATTTGGCGAGTAATTACGCTATTCTGCCGCTTCCAGACTCAGTTTTTATGGCCTAGGAACACGTTTTGCCAAGAAAAATCGCAGTTTGGTTGGCGGCAGTTCGGACCCATTTTCAGACCACTTTCTATTTTAAGCCGAAAACGAGCGATTTTTAAATCGAGTCACACATCAATTTGGTGAGTTATTACGCTATTCTGCTGCTTCCAGGCTCAGTTTTTATGGCCTAGGAACACGTTTGGACAAAAAAAACCGCAGTTTGGTTGGCGGCAGTACGGACCCATTTTCACACAACTTTCTATTTTTAGCAGAAAACGAGCAATTTTTGAATCGAGTCACACATCAATTTGGTGAGTTATTACGCTATTCTGCTGCTTCCAGACTCAGTTTTTATGGCCTAGGAACACGTTTGGCCAAAACAAACCGCAGTTTGGTTGGCGGCAGTACGGACCCATTTTCACACAACTTTCTATTTTTAGCAGAAAACGAGCAATTTTTGAATCGAGTCACACATCAATTTGGTGAGTTATTACGCTATTCTGCTGCTTCCAGGCTCAGTTTTTATGGCCTAGGAACACGTTTGGCCAAAAAAAACCGCAGTTTGGTTGGCGGCAGTACGGACCCATTTTCACACCACTTTCTATTTTTAGCCGAAAACGAGCTATTTTTAAATCGAGTCACACATCAATTTGGTGAGTTATTACGCTATTCTGGTGCTTCCAGACTCAGTTTTTATGGCCTAGGAACACGTTTGGCCAAAAAAAACCGCAGTTTGGTTGGCGGCAGTACGGACCCATTTTCACACAACTTTCTATTTTTAGCAGAAAACGAGCAATTTTTAAATCGAGTCACACATCAATTTGGTGAGTAATTACGCTATTCTGCCGCTTCCAGACTCAGTTTTTATGGCCTAGGAACACGTTTGGCCAAAAAACCCGCAGTTTGGTTGGCGGCAGTACGGACCAATTTTCACACCACTTTCTATTTTAAGCCGAAAACGAGCGATTTTTAAATCGAGTCACACATCAATTTGGTGAGTAATTACGCTATTCTGCTGCTTCCAGACTCAGTTTTTATGGCCTAGGAACACGTTTGGCCAAAAAAACCCGCAGTTTGGTTGGCGGCAGTACGGACCCATTTTCACACCACTTTCTATTTTTAGAAGAAAACGAGCGATTTTTTAAATCGAGTCACACATCAATTTGTTGAGTAATTACGCTATTCTGCAGGTTCAGACTCAGTTTTTATGGCCTAGGAACACGTTTGGCAAAAAAAAACCGCAGTTTGGTTGGCGGCAGTACGGACCCATCTTCACACAACTTTCTATTTTTAGCAGAAAACGAGCGATTTTTAAATCGAGTCACACATCAATTTGGTGAGTAATTACGCTATTCTACAGCTTTCAGACTAAGTTTTTATGGCCTAGGAACACGTTTTGCTAAAAAAAACCGCAGTTTGGTTGGCGGCAATACGGACCCATTTTCACACCACTTTCTATTTTTAGCCGAAAACGAGAGATTTATAAATCGAGTCACACATCAATTTGGTGAGTAATTACCCTATTCTGCTGCTTCCAGACTCAGTTTTTATGGCCTTGGAACACGTTTGGCCAAAAAAAACCGCAGTTTGGTTGGCGGCAGTACGGACCCATTTTCACACCACTTTCTATTTTTAGCCGAAAACGAGCTATTTTTAAATTGAGTCACACATCAATTTGGTGAGTTATTACGCCATTCTGCTGCTTCCAGACTCAGTTTTTATGGCCTTGGAACACGTTTGGCCAAAAAAAACCGCAGTTTGGTTGGCGGCTGTACGGACCCATTTTCACACCACTTTCTAATTTTAGCCGAAAACGAGCTATTTTTAAATTGAGTCACACATCAATTTGGTGAGTTATTACGCTATTCTGCTGCTTCCAGACTCAGTTTTTATGGCCTAGGAACACGTTTGGCCTAAAAAAACCGCAATTTGGTTGGTGGCAGTACGGACCCATTTTCACACCGCTTTCTATTTTTAGCCGAAAACGAGCTATTTTTAAATCGAGTCACACATCAATTTGGTGAGTTATTACGCTATTCTGCTGCTTCCAGACTCAGTTTTTATGGCCTACGAACACGTTTGGCCAAAAAAAACCGCAGTTTGGTTGGCGGCAGTACGGACCCATTTTCACACAACTTTCTATTTTTAGCAGAAAACGAGCAATTTTTAAATCGAGTCACACATCAATTTGGTGAGTAATTACGCTATTCTGCCGCTTCCAGACTCAGTTTTTATGGCCTACGAACACGTTTTGCCAAAAAAAAATCGCAGTTTGGTTGGCGGCAGTACGGACCCATTTTCAGACCACTTTCTATTTTATGCCGAAAACGAGCGATTTTTAAATCGAGTCACACATCAATTTGGTGAGTAATTACGCTATTCTGCTGCTTCCAGACTCAGTTTTTGTGGCCTAGGAACACGTTTGGCCAAAAAAACCGCAGTTTTTTTGGCGTCAGTACGGACCCATTTTCACACAACTTTCTATTTTTAGCAGAAAACGAGCAATTTTTAAATCGAGTCACACATCAATTTGGTGAGTAATTACGCTATTCTGCCGCTTCCAGACTCAGTTTTTATGGCCTAGGAACACGTTTTGCCAAACAAAACCGCTGTTTGGTTGGCGGCAGTACGGACCCATTTTCACACAACTTTCTATTTTTAGCAGAAAACGAGCAATTTTTAAATCGAGTCACACATCAATTTGGTGAGTAATTACGCTATTCTGCCGCTTCCAGACTCAGTTTTTATGGCCTAGGAACACGTTTGGCCAAAAAAAACCGCAGTTTGGTTGGCGGCAGTACGGACCCATCTTCACACAACTTTCTATTTTTTAACAGAAAACTAGCGATTTTTAAATCGAGTCACACATCAATTTGGTGAGTAATTACGCTGTTCTACAGCTTCCAGACTAAGTTTTTATGGCCTAGGAACACGTTTTGCCAAAAAAAACCGCAGTTTGGTTGGCGGCAATACGGACCCATTTTCACACCACTTTCTATTTTTAGCCGAAAACGAGAGATTTATAAATCGAGTCACACGTCAATTTGGTGAGTAATTACGTTATTCTGCTGCTTCCAGACTCAGTTTTTATGGCTTTGGAACACGTTTGGCCAAAAAAAACCGCAGTTTGGTTGGCGGCAGTACGGACCCATTTTCACACCACTTCCTATTTTTAGCCGAAAACGAGCTATTTTTAAATCGAGTCACACATCAATTTGGTGAGTTATTACGCTATTCTGCTGCTTCCAGACTCAGTTTTTATGGCCTAGGAACACGTTTGGCCAAAAAAAACCGCAGTTTGGTTGGCGGCAGTACGGACCCATCTTCACACAACTTTCTATTTTTTAACAGAAAACGAGCTATTTTTAAATCGAGTCACACATCAATTTTGTGAGTTATTACGCTATTCTGCTGCTTCCAGACTCAGTTTTTATGGCCTAGGAACACGTTTGGCCAAAAAAAACCGCAGTTTGGTTGGCGGCAGTACGGACCCATTTTCAGACCACTTTCTGTTTTAAGCCGAAAACGAGCGATTTTTAAATCGAGTCACACATCAATTTGGTGAGTAATTACGCTGTTCTACAGCTTCCAGACTAAGTTTTTATGGCCTAGGAACACGTTTTGCCAAAAAAAACCGCAGTTTAGTTGGCGGCAATACGGACCCATTTTCACACCACTTTCTATTTTTAGCCGAAAACGAGAGATTTTTTAAATCGAGTCACACATCAATTTGGTGAGTAATTGCGCTATTCTGCTGCTTCCAGACTCAGTTTTTATGGCCTAGGAACACGTTTGGCCAAACAAAACCGCTGTTTGGTTGGCGGCAGTACGGACCCATTTTCACACAACTTTCTATTTTTAGAAGAAAACGAGCAATTTTTAAATCGAGTCACACATCAATTTGGTGAGTAATTACGCTATTCTGCCGCTTCCAGACTCAGTTTTTATGGCCTAGGAACACGTTTTGCCAAAAAAAATCGCAGTTTGGTTGGCGGCAGTACGGACCCATTTTCACACCACTTTCTATTTTTAGCCGAAAACGAGCTATTTTTAAATCGAGTCACACATCAATTTGGTGAGTTATTACGCTATTCTGCTGCTTCCAGACTCAGTTTTTATGGCCTAGGAACACGTTTTGCCAAAAAAAAATCGCAGTTTGGTTGGCGGCAGTACGGACCCATTTTCAGACCACTTTCTGTTTTAAGCCGAAAACGAGCGATTTTTAAATCGAGTCACACATCAATTTGGTGAGTAATTACGCTGTTCTATAGCTTCCAGACTAAGTTTTTATGGCCTAGGAACACGTTTTGTCAAAAAAAACCGCAGTTTAGTTGGCGGCAATACGGACCCATTTTCACACCACTTTCTATTTTTAGCCGAAAACGAGAGATTTTTAAATCGAGTCACACATCAATTTGGTGAGTAATTGCGCTATTCTGCTGCTTCCAGACTCAGTTTTTATGGCCTAGGAACACGTTTGGCCAAACAAAACCGCTGTTTGGTTGGCGGCAGTACGGACCCATTTTCACACAACTTTCTATTTTTAGAAGAAAACGAGCAATTTTTAAATCGAGTCACACATCAATTTGGTGAGTAATTACGCTATTCTGCCGCTTCCAGACTCAGTTTTTATGGCCTAGGAACACGTTTTGCCAAAAAAAATCGCAGTTTGGTTGGCGGCAGTACGGACCCATTTTCACACCACTTTCTATTTTTAGCCGAAAACGAGCTATTTTTAAATCGAGTCACACATCAATTTGGTGAGTTATTACGCTATTCTGCTGCTTCCAGACTCAGTTTTTATGGCCTAGGAACACGTTTTGCCAAAAAAAATCGCAGTTTGGTTGGCGGCAGTACGGACCCATTTTCAGACCACTTTCTGTTTTAAGCCGAAAACGAGCGATTTTTAAATCGAGTCACACATCATTTTGGTGAGTAATTACGCTGTTCTACAGCTTCCAGACTAAGTTTTTATGGCCTTGGAACACGTTTGGCCAAAAAAAACCGCAGTTTAGTTGGCGGCAAAACGGACCCATTTTCACACCACTTTCTATTTTTAGCCGAAAACGAGAGATTTATAAATCGAGTCACACATCAATTTGGTGAGTAATTACGCTATTCTGCTGCTTCCAGACTCAGTTTTTATGGCCTTGGAACACGTTTGGCCAAAAAAAACCGCAGTTTGGTTGGCGGCAGTACGGACCCATTTTCACACCACTTTCTATTTTTAGCCGAAAACGAGCTATTTTTAAATCGAGTCACACATCAATTTGGTGAGTAATTACGCTATTCTGCTGCTTCCAGACTCAGTTTTTATGGCCTAGGAACACGTTTGGCCAAAAAAAACCGCAGTTTGGTTGGCGGCAGTACGGACCCATTTTCACACAACTTTCTATTTTTAGCAGAAAACGAGCAATTTTTAAATCGAGTCACACATCAATTTGGTGAGTAATTACGCTATTCTGCCGCTTCCAGACTCAGTTTTTATGGCCTAGGAACACGTTTTGCCAAAAAAAATCGCAGTTTGGTTGGCGGCAGTACGGACCCATTTTCAGACCACTTTCTGTTTTAAGCCGAAAACGAGCGATTTTTAAATCGAGTCACACATCAATTTGGTGAGTAATTACGCTGTTCTACAGCTTCCAGACTAAGTTTTTATGGCCTAGGAACACGTTTTGCCAAAAAAAACCGCAGTTTAGTTGGCGGCAATACGGACCCATTTTCACACCACTTTCTATTTTTAGCCGAAAACGAGAGATTTATAAATCGAGTCACACATCAATTTGGTGAGTAATTGCGCTATTCTGCTGCTTCCAGACTCAGTTTTTATGGCCTAGGAACACGTTTGGCCAAACAAAACCGCTGTTTGGTTGGCGGCAGTACGGACCCATTTTCACACAACTTTCTATTTTTAGAAGAAAACGAGCAATTTTTAAATCGAGTCACACATCAATTTGGTGAGTAATTACGCTATTCTGCCGCTTCCAGACTCAGTTTTTATGGCCTAGGAACACGTTTTGCCAAAAAAATCGCAGTTTGGTTGGCGGCAGTACGGACCCATTTTCACACCACTTTCTATTTTTAGCCGAAAACGAGCTATTTTTAAATCGAGTCACACATCAATTTGGTGAGTTATTACGCTATTCTGCTGCTTCCAGACTCAGTTTTTATGGCCTAGGAACACGTTTTGCCAAAAAAAATCGCAGTTTGGTTGGCGGCAGTACGGACCCATTTTCAGACCACTTTCTGTTTTAAGCCGAAAACGAGCGATTTTTAAATCGAGTCACACATCAATTTGGTGAGTAATTACGCTGTTCTACAGCTTCCAGACTAAGTTTTTATGGCCTTGGAACACGTTTGGCCAAAAAAAACCGCAGTTTAGTTGGCGGCAAAACGGACCCATTTTCACACCACTTTCTATTTTTAGCCGAAAACGAGAGATTTATAAATCGAGTCACACATCAATTTGGTGAGTAATTACGCTATTCTGCTGCTTCCAGACTCAGTTTTTATGGCCTTGGAACACGTTTGGCCAAAAAAAACCGCAGTTTGGTTGGCGGCAGTACGGACCCATTTTCACACCACTTTCTATTTTTAGCCGAAAACGAGCTATTTTTAAATCGAGTCACACATCAATTTGGTGAGTAATTACGCTATTCTGCTGCTTCCAGACTCAGTTTTTATGGCCTAGGAACACGTTTGGCCAAAAAAAACCGCAGTTTGGTTGGCGGCAGTACGGACCCATTTTCACACAACTTTCTATTTTTAGCAGAAAACGAGCAATTTTTAAATCGAGTCACACATCAATTTGGTGAGTAATTACGCTATTCTGCCGCTTCCAGACTCAGTTTTTATGGCCTAGGAACACGTTTTGCCAAAAAAAATCGCAGTTTGGTTGGCGGCAGTACGGACCCATTTTCAGACCACTTTCTGTTTTAAGCCGAAAACGAGCGATTTTTAAATCGAGTCACACATCAATTTGGTGAGTAATTACGCTGTTCTACAGCTTCCAGACTAAGTTTTTATGGCCTTGGAACACGTTTGGCCAAAAAAAACCGCAGTTTAGTTGGCGGCAAAACGGACCCATTTTCACACCACTTTCTATTTTTAGCCGAAAACGAGAGATTTATAAATCGAGTCACACATCAATTTGGTGAGTAATTACGCTATTCTGCTGCTTCCAGACTCAGTTTTTATGGCCTTGGAACACGTTTGGCCAAAAAAAACCGCAGTTTGGTTGGCGGCAGTACGGACCCATTTTCACACCACTTTCTATTTTTAGCCGAAAACGAGCTATTTTTAAATCGAGTCACACATCAATTTGGTGAGTAATTACGCTATTCTGCTGCTTCCAGACTCAGTTTTTATGGCCTAGGAACACGTTTGGCCAAAAAAAACCGCAGTTTGGTTGGCGGCAGTACGGACCCATTTTCACACAACTTTCTATTTTTAGCAGAAAACGAGCAATTTTTAAATCGAGTCACACATCAATTTGGTGAGTAATTACGCTATTCTGCCGCTTCCAGACTCA